>BJCG01001404.1:0-45631 GCA_005406145.1 Prunus yedoensis
TTACTAGGGCACTGTTCTCCATTTATAGGGAAGTGAAAGTGGGAGGTTTGCATGGATTTCCAATGTGGGACTTTATGCCAATCGCTGTGGTGGTGACACGTGTTGTGGAGATTAGGTTTGGCAATTGGGAGTTTCAGCAGTCGGGAGCTTCGGCAGGTGTCTGGCACCTTGGAAGGTGTCTTCCTTCGGCAGGGGAGGAGGCATGCCTGCCTTGGTACTAGTTGGTTTGAGGCTGAACATGCTCGGTTGATTATGGTGTAAACACTACTCACAGTTCATGAATTTAAAACATGATTCACACAACCCACCACCCAAAATGTGCACAAGACACCAATCCAAGAAATGGGTGGGAACTTTGAGAGTTAATCCAAAAATTGAGCCTGCAGTCACTTGGTCAGGTTTTAAACTTTCATCCATGAGAAGTATACCCTGCAATCATCATGTTCAACGTGACAGTGTTCTTCCCAGGCATTTCATCTAATAGTTCACAGGCATCCACAAATGAAACAACAATGTACGTTTGAAGGAGAGAAGTGGCCACATATACATGATTACCAAATCCAAGTTTGATGATATGGGCATGGAAGTGTTGAATGATTTCATGGTTGATTTCATGATTTTAGTCGAAGCCCCAGGAATATTGTAGCTTTGAGGAACCAATAGAAGGTGTGGTTTTTGTTTTGTTCAACCAAGAAAAGGTGTGGTTAGATGGTTGTAGAGAGAGACAACGATTGATTGCATTGCTTGTATATAGTTTCATTTGAAAAACTAGTAGTTGGCGCGCTCGATGAATTTCATGTGCAACAAGGAAAATCTAGATTCGGAGAAATTTCATGAGCATGTATGTTCATCTTTACAGCAGGGAAAAAATCCCACTTGAAAAATCTGATGGGTTAGTGTGAGATTTGAGATAGGGTTTGATATTTATACCTCCACTAAAAAACCCCGCACAATTCCACATTTAGAAAATTCCTTTAAAATTAGCAAGTTTTTGAATACCATAAGACTCTAGGTTACTTGTCTTGATTGAATACCAATAGATTTAGACACACTCTTTTAAAATCATAATAGTCTTAATGAAATACCACAAGACTTATTTATTTCAAATAATCTTTTAAAATTCCAATTATATAACCTCTAAAATTTTCATTTGAAAATAATATATTTACACGTTTTTCAGATACAAGATTCTTAAAGATTTTATAGGTATTTAATTGGGATTGTAACGAATTTTATAGACTATACAAAAGCTTTGACGGAATTCTGTACGGATTTTAATGGAGTCTGTTAGATTTTTATAATTGAATTTATTGCATTTTCATTGACTTTTTCAACAGAGTCTCATTAATTTTTGGGTGGTCCATTTTCTTACACGCCATGTGAGCCTTTTTGGAATTTACATAGTGTGGGTCTGAAGTTTCTATTGCTACTTCCAAGCCAAGCCCATTTTCAATCATTTCTCTCAAATCCTCTACCTCTATTTTATTAACCTCACACCGAAAATCAATACAAATGGTGGATCTCATATGATGTTACAACCCAGAAAAGAAAAAAAATAAGCTAGCAAATACATCAGTTAATAATGGAAGACATAAACATTGTACTCCACAACAGCATCTCCAGTTTTGAAGTCAAACTGGTGAGTGCTAGCATGAGCATAGCCTCGGGCGAACCGGAAAAGCCCGCTTCCGCCTACTATCGGCATCTCCCTCACTTCGGATAACACGGAGTTGCGCCCCAGCACACTCAGGGTGCTACCATTATACTTCCCTTCCACAAAAACAAAGTTGAAGGCCATTAAAAACCCCACCTCACTCCGTGAAGCTGAAGCATAAATCCCTTGGGCTTTTCCGACAAGCTTGGAGCCCAGTTCCGGCCCAACAGTCAATGGCTCGTCCATCATGACCAGAGCACCAAACCCTGTCAGGGAAGTGTTTGTTGTGGGTGCCTCAGCAACTCTAACAGCTGTAGGGTTTCTGCCACTCACTATGTCATGGAAGTAGAAGTGGAGATGGCTCAGTTTCTCCTTCTTTAGACCATGTTTTGATGGAGATAAGGGTTTTGAGAAACGGTGAGCCTCTGCATTGGCAAGGGTTAAGAAGAAGAAGAAGAAGAGAAGAAGAAGAAGAGGAAAATGGTTATGAAAATGGTGTAGATGGAATTGAGGTTTTGGAGGGTCTTGGCCATTGTAGAGAAAAAGCAGAAAGGGTTTTAGAGGAAAGGCTCAATGAATTCATTTTGGGCAACTCTGATTATATTAGTGAAAACATTTGGATTAATTAATTAATAAATAATTGGCATATAATATATGTATTTTCTTAAGGGCACAATAATGTGGAAAAGAAAGAGATGTGACAAAAGTCTAGGCTGAAAACAACCACAAGTCTTCAATCAAGAAATTTATTTTCCATTCTTTCTGCTTATGATTTCTACGATTTGGTAGGAAAAGGAGGCTTCAATGCATTAATTAAATGATTAAAAAAATTCTTTACAACCAACAAACTAAAAGATCAAAAGGTGGGAATGACCATTAGTGTAGTGGTTTAGAGTATTTATTCCCTCAGGCAAGCAGAGCCGGTCCATTATATATGGAGACCCTGTGCGAAGAGAGCTGATGAGGCCTTATTTGTATAAGTAAAATAACAATTTTTCAAAATTTTCTTTAGGGATAGAGATTCACCTGATTATTTAGGTTTCTTCTTACAATCATATGATGGCTTCCAAATGCAACACATAATTTCTAAATTCTAATATGAGAGACAGAGAGGTGTGGTGGAGGAGCAGAGATGCATAGCACGCTTTTTGCCTTGTCAAAGAGTAAAGAATAATTTTTTTTTGGATGGGAGAGTCAAGAAGAAGTTGGTAAGAAGTGAATTTGGGGCCAAATGAAAGAAGACCGATTTGAGAATGGCAGAGAGCAAGTCGCACGCACGCACGACTCACAAGTGTTTTTTTAAATTTGTTAATGCTTGGAACAAAAATCTGCACGTTAGAAACAAAAAATAATGTTTTGGAATAAAAAATTGCTTAGAACGAAAAGTGGCAGAAAATATATAATAATGCTGGGCTTTTAAAAAGCCAAGCTCATGGTCATCAACAAAGCCTCCTCACTCTGTGAAGCAGACCCATAAATCCCTTGTGCTCTTCCCACAAGCTTGGAGCTTTTTTCGGGGCCCACGGTTAATGGGTCATCAAACATGGCTATGGAGCCAAATGGGGTCGGGGATTTTTCGGATGTGGGGTTTTTGGGCAACCCAAATGGCAGTAGGGTTTTGGACCGCTGACAATGTCATGGAAGTAGAAGTGGAGGTGGCTTAGCTTCTCTTGCTTGTTGAGGCCTAGTGCTTGTAGAGATGGGTTTTGAGGGAAGTTTGGTGATGTTGAAGTGACCATGGTTACGAAGAAGAGAATAGTTAAGGAAATGAGGAGGGATTTGGAGTTCTTGGCCATGGTTGGGAAAATGCAATTTGGAAATATTGTGTTGAAGTTTTGTTCTTGTGCTCCTGGCTTTAAACAACCTTTTGTATATTGGGGTTGTGGGTGGCATTTATAGATTATTGAAGGAGGACGTGTAAAGTGAGAGAAAGCAAGTAGTATAGTGGCATTGTTATTGTGACATAATGGTTTCGACAGCTGATAAGCTGTATTCAATTGAGATTTTAAAAGACTATTTAGGATAATAAAATGTAGTGGATTTAAGCAGAATGTAATGATTTATAGAATTTTATTTAAATGATTTTTATGATCAAGATTTTTTACTATGAATTTTAAAAGATTTATATTGTATAATTTATAAGATTTGAAAGGACCACGTGGATTTAACAAGCATTCCGAATAGTACAACCAAAACATGTGTACAGCAGATAATATTCCACCCCGAGACCTATAAGCCCCAACTTTTCTACTACCCCAAGACTCATACTGCAAACAAGATGAAGAATGCTTATATTAGAAAAAGCTGAAGTTATAATCTTCCAATGGTGCCATGCAATGGCAGTTTCATAACTCAAGTCAAGCTCGCATGTTAATACCCAATGTTTTTCTTCTGTATGTAGAACCAAATTGCACTGCATATTCCTTTGTGGCTGGTTTTTCCAAGATCTCAAAAACCAATGGCCTACCCATCTATACCAAACCTTAAACTATATTTCTGAAGTATGCTTCAAGCTCAATCATACAATCTCAATACAGCAATTTGAAATTACTTGAAGGATGACTAAGAATGTCTAGAGGGGGTGAATAGGTCAATTTAAAATATAATCAATAAATTAAAATAAACTTTAGTAGCATAATTGATATGACTTATCAATCTTGAAATGCGTTGAGCATAAAATAAAGGGGCACGCGGAAAATTATTTTACGTGGTAAAACCCCACCTCTGGGGAAAATCAACGGGACTCCTCAGTCCAAAACAAATCAACTATAGAATGATGATTACAAGAAGTACTCACACACTTATCCTAGACACATTCTAGATAACGTTTACCAACTTCTTCATAACTCAACTTTTGTCACATGATGATCTTTCGATAGTCCTTACTAGTCATGATTGCTTCAAACTTACTGGAGTTCTTCCAACTCTCTTTATGTTGAATCTGATACTGGTCATGATCGATTCAAACTCACTGGAGAAAAATCGCCACTACGGTCTTGGTGCTCTCAACCGTATGAGTCACCAAACATGCAAATGAATGCAATATGAATGATGAAAGTATTTGATAAATCACCAAGTAAACATGGAACACTTGATGACTTATCTTAAAGTTATGCACAATAGCTTTCTTTGAAGCACGTCTCTTTTTATACAGAACACATTCTCCTTTTCACAAGAGAAGTCCACCAAGCCACGTGAAATCTCGTGCAATTGATGAGATTTGATTCTTAGAATCCTATTTAATTTTGTTAGCTTATGCACTATCACAGATAGCTTTCACTCCAATCAATTGTTATAAAAGGAAACAATATTAATCAAAGAAACCAATTAGGTAATAAAAAGTGCTCTCCAAGTCAAAGAGGAAAAAAAATTATATATTTTAACTTAAATAAAAATACAATCTAGCTAGGAAAGTAATCTCAAGAGATAAAATATAATCATATTAAAAATAGGACTAACATAAAAGTACTTGAGTGAAAATAACTCAAACTAGGAATCCTATATGAATGTATGATTATGTCACGATTTACTTGAAATCAGTTTCCATATAGCGATCAAGTCACACTTAGAAAATCTGAGATTGAATGTGTTGCACCAAAACTTCCAGTAAAAGATATTCACACACTAATTCCCGACTTATACTAGAGTCTAAGAAATGCCAATACAATTTTCATACTAACACAATTTCCAGCCACTTTTGCACTACCAAATATATTTTCAGCTCCCTCAAAGTTTATAAATGAAAGGGCTTTCTCGAAACCCCATAACTGTTTCAGAAACTACTCACAGTTCATGAATGTAAAACATGAAGATTCACACAACCCAACACCCAAAATGTGCACATGACACCAATCCAAGAAATGGGTGGGAACTTTGAGAGTTAATCCAAAAAACTAAGCCTACAGTCACTTGGTCAGGTTTTAAACTTTAATCCATGAGAAGTATACCCTGCAATCATCATGTTCAACGTGACAGTGTTCTTCCCAGGCATCCACAAACGAAACAACAATGTACGCTTGAAGGAGAGAAATGGCCACACATACATGATTACCAAATCCAAGTTTGATGATATGGGCATGGAAGTGTTGAATGATTTCATGGTTCCTTAACTGGGTACATGATTTCATGATCTTAGTCGAAGCCCCAAGAATATTGTAGCTTTTGAGGAACCAATAGAAGGTGTGGTTTTTTTGTTTTTCAACCAATAAAAGGTGTGGTTAGATGGTTGGAGAGAGAGACAACGATTGATTGCATTGCTTGTATAGTTTCATTTGAAAAACTAGTAGTTGGCGCGCTCGATGAATTTCATGTGCAACAAGGAAAATCTAGATTCGGAGAAATTTCATGAGCATGTATGTTCATCTTTACAGCAGAGAAAAAAATCCCACTTGGAAAATCTGATGGGTTAGGGTGAGATTTGAGATAGAGTTTGATATTTATACCTCTCAATAAAAAATCCCGCACAATTCCACATTTTAAAAAATCCTTCAAAATTAGCAAGTTTTTGAATACCATAAAACTTTTGGTTACCTGTTTAAAGTCTTGATTAATTACCAATAGATTTAGACACTTTCTTTTAAAAATTCTAATATTTTTAATGGAATACCACAAAACTTGATTAGATAGTTTAAAAGTCTTAATTAAATACCACGAGACTTATTTATCTCAAAATAATCTTTTAAAATCCCGACTGAATACACCTCTAAAATTTTCATTTGAAAATATATATTTACACGTTTTTCAGATACAAGATTCTTAAAGAATTTATAGGTATTTAATTGAGATTGTAATGAATTTTATAGACCATACAAAAACTTCGACGGAAATCTGTATGGATTTTAATGGAGTTTGTTAGATTTTTATCATAGAATTTAGTGCATTTTCATTGACTTTTTCAACGGAGTCTCATTAATTTTTGGGTGGTCCATTTTCTTACACGACATGTGAGCCTTATTGGAATTTACATAGTGTGGGTCTGCAGTTCCTATTATAATTTTTTTTTAAGAAGTAACGATATTTTATTGAGAAGAAATCATAACGATATTTTATTGAAAAAATAAAATAAAAGAAATCTTGAATAAAGTGAGGAGAGACGCATGAGATAAGCCGTTAACATGAAAAGTTCGGAGAAGAGTTTGATATCCTCGACAAGAAAACCAACAGTTAATAATGGAAGACATAAACATTATACTCCACAACAGCATCTCCAGTTTTGAAGTCAACCTGGTGAGTGCTAGCATGAGCATAGCCTCGGGCGAACCGGAAAAGCCCGCTTCCGCCGACTATCGGCATCTCCCTCACTTCGGATAACACGGAGTTGCGCCCCAGCACACTCAGGGTGCTACCATTATACTTCCCTTCCACAAAAACAAAGTTGAAGGCCATCAAAAGCCCCAACTCAGTCTGTGAAGCTGAAGCATAAATCCCTTGAGCTTTTCCGACAAGCTTGGAGTCCAGTTCAGGCCCAACAGTCAATGGGTCGTCCATCACAGACACAGCACCAAACATAGTCAAGGAAGTGTTTGTTGTGGGTGCCTCAGCAACTCTAACAGCTGTAGGGTTTCTGCCACTCACTATGTCATGGAAGTAGAAGTGGAGATGGCTCAGTTTCTCCTTCTTTAGACCATGTTTTGACGGAGATAAGGGTTTTGAGAAACGGTGAGCCTCTGCATTGGCAAGGGTTAAGAAGAAGAAAAAGAAGAGGAAAATGGTTATGAAAATGGTGTAGATGGAATTGGGGTTTTGGAGGGTCTTGGCCATTGTAGAGAAAAAGCAAAAAGGGTTTTAGAGGAAAGGATCAATGGTTTCATTTTTGGGCAACTCTGACTATATATAGTGAAAAAAATTGGATTAATTAATTAAATAATTGGCATATATAATATATGTATTTTCTTAAGGGTACAATAATGTGGAAAAGAAGGAGATGTGACAAAAGTCTAGGGAGAAAACAACCACAAGTCTTCAATCAAGAAATTTATTTTCCATTCTTTCTGCTTTAATTTCCACGATTTGGTTGGTAGGAAAAGGAGGCTTCAATGCATTAATTAAATGATTTAAAAAATTCTTGTGGTTTACAACCAACAGACTAAAAATCAAAAGGTGCAAAGGACTCATTAATGTAGTGAATTAAAGTATTTACTCTCTCAGGCAAATAGAGCCGGTCCATTAGATATGGAGGCCTTGTGCGAAGAGAGCTAATGAGGCCCTATATGTATAAGTAAAATAGCAATTTTTCAAAATTTTCTTTAGGGATAGAGATTCACCTGATTTTTTAGGTTTCTTCTTGCAATCGTATGATGGCTAATTCCAAATGCAACACATAATTTCTAAATTCTAATATGAGAGAGAGAGAGAGAGAGAGAGAGAGAGAGAGAGAGAGAGAGAGGTGTGGTGAGGAGCAGAGACACATAACACGCCTTTTGCCTTGCCAAAGAGTAAAGAAGTTTTTTTTTTTTGGACAGGAGAGTCAAGAAGAAGTTGGGAATAAGTGAATTTGGGGCTAAATGAAAGAAAAGCGATTTGGGAATAGCAAGGAGAGCATGTCGCACACACACATGACTCACGAGTATTTTTTTTAAAAATTTGTTAATGCTTGGAACAAAAATATGCACGTTAGGAACAAAAAATAATGTTTTAGAATAAACATTTGCTTAGAACGAAAAGTAGCAGAAAATATATAATATAATGCTAGGCTTTTAAAAACATTTGAAAGCCCCTAAATTTTGGAGGCCCTGTGCGGTCGCGCTGCCCGCATATGTCATTGGTCGGCTCTGTAGGCAAAGTCCTGAATTTGAGTCCTAATATCCATGTAGTGTGTGTGAGTTTATTATACTATGGCTAAAAAAGAAAATCAAAAGGTCAAACGGTGCGTGTAGAAAGTGCAGAACGAAATGAGAGGGAAGACTTGGGTGTTAGCTAAAGACGACTGAAAACTGATAGTCTTCTGTGGAAATATGCAATTGCATGCCAGAAAAGAAAAGTGTATACAAGGGGCAAGAGAATGGACCACAGACGACGAAACGTGCCCCAAGACTTTTGGAACAATGCAATTTTGTGAGGTAAAAAAGAGAATAGCATGGTCCATGCCTGATGGTTCCAAGTTGTCCTCATTCCAAGTCTTCTACATGGTCTTCACCAAAAAGTTGGAAAAGTGTCTACCACGGTTTGCAAAAGAAAGCTTTTACCCTGTATGGAAGGATGGTAATTAGATTGACCTTGGTGGCTTCCATGGTTTCATCCCAATTTAACTATATGCCAATTTATCCTGCACTTAAAAAGAGTTCTCGACCCAAAGGGTTTGTTGTAGTGAATAAAAGCTGACTAGGTCCACAAGTTCGATAATGCCTATGAGTACCATCCTTAGGGAGGATAGGGGTTCGAGTCTTGTAAAGAACTTTCTGGGGAAAGCTTTTCGTAAACAGCGACCCCGGCTCGGAGTGGTAGCCCACTAATTACCATTTTATGTAACCGAAAACAAGAAGTCATGTTCTCGATTCCTCACCTAACATCGCAAATGGTAAAAGAGAATTGTAAGTATTTTGGTTTGTGAGATTTTTTTTTTTAGTTTAGTGGTACAATACTTATCATCTCATTTCCAAGACAAGAGTTTGATTCTTGCCATAGTTAAAAAATCGAAAAATTTGTTAAGTGCTTTCTAAAAAAAAACACTCGCAAATGCTTCTTGAAGAATCACCTAAATCACTTCTATGATCCACAAACACTTTTAAATTGTTCAACTAAACACATTTGTTAGTTGTTAGAAAGTGATTTTGACTCTTCCAGAAGCATTCCCAAACAGAATCTTCACCTCAATCTTCCGACTTTTAAAAAAAAAATCTATGAATGGAGCTAACTTTTGAGACTGAACTAGGCCTAGATAATAACTTCTTTTCTTTCTCTAGCAAGACCAAGACACAACAACACATACCTTTAGGTAAATGTTGGGTTAGGGTTCAGATTACAAGCCCAATAAAATAAGAACAAGCCAAACTTGTGGCCCATTTTCTTGACACTACAAACCCAGCCCACATCTCAACCGCAACATCGGATCACCGAAACCCTACCCGCCTCAGTCACCGCACATACTATAAAAGCAAGATAACACATCCACCCGCACCCTCATTGTCTAGGGCTTTAGCAGCCACTCTCAGAAAGAAACCTCCAAACCTTAGAGAGAGAAGCAGCTCAAAATGCCGGCTGGACACGGTCTCAGGTCTCGTACTCGCGATCTCTTCTCGCGGGCCTTCAGGAAGAAGGGTTACATCCCTCTCTCAACCTATCTGAAGACCTACAGGATCGGCGACTATGTCGACGTCAAGGTTAACGGCGCCGTGCACAAGGGTATGCCCCACAAGTTCTAACCATGAGACGTACTGTCGCGTCTGGAACGTCACAAGCGCGCTATCGGTGTGGAGATCAACAAGCAGGTGATTAATTTTCGTTGGTTATTCTTTATTTTCATTATTTTGGATCTGAGTTGTTTGAATGATGTTTGATGATTTGCTTCTGTGGAATGGTGTCTGGATTTGAGGGTTCTTGTTGAAATTTCCGAACTTTGGTTTGATTTCGACTTAATAGTGTTCAGTGGACATCTGGGGACATTATAGCTATCATTGTTTGTGGTTGTTTGTTAGGGGGAAATGGGGATTTTATGTATATGTTTATGTGGTTTGTTGGGTTTCAGATGTGTTTAGTTTATAGCTGCTAATTGTACTGTTGATTGTCTAGATTATGCTGAATGAGAAGCCTGGGTAATACAACCGTGTTAGAGAATGGCTTGCTGTATGTCAGATGTTTATAACTCACGGCGAGAAGATCGAGAAAAGTTGTCAATAATGTTTAGCTTCGATTGGAAATAATAGGTTTAGAAAGCTTGTGCAGATTAGATAGAGTGTATATGCAATGTTCTGCTGGATGTGTTATGACGTGTTTGAATTGCATGGGTTTTTCCTTTAATGGAACGGGAAATTAGGTTTTAAATTTATTTTCACTTGTGTAAAGAAAAGATTATGTAACGTAGTGAATTCTAGGCAGAACCAATTGTTTTTACAATGGAGATAAATTGGGTTAATCCTTTACTTGGATCAATCAGGAGCTTGGATTTGAGCACTGTAATTTGATCATTGTGATAAATCTAAGTTTCCTTTTGTCTCAATGAGTTTGAGGATTCTATCTTGCTTTTGCCCTGATCGAAATGGATTGTTGTATGTTTTATTGCAATCGATTATTGGAAGGTTTACAAGTTTGTATGCTTGTCCGTGATATCAGGTTGGCAACAGGATTATCAGGAAGAGGATCCATGTGCGTGTGGAGCATGTGCAGCCTTCAAGGTGCACTGAGGAATTCCGTTTGAGGAAGATAAAGAATGATCAGTTGAAGGCTGAGGCCAAGGCAAAGGGTGAGTTATTTGCACCAAGAGGCAGCCAAAGGGACCCAAGCCAGGTTCAGGGTTGAAGGTGCAGTCATGGAAACTGTTACTTCTACTCCATTCCTTACGATGTCGTCAATGATCTTAAAGGAGGATACTAGATCTATTTTACGGTTGTGTTGGTTATCCCCAAGGACTGGTCTAGTTTATTCAAGTGTTTCTTTAGTTTTTGTTTTTTGAAAATTTTGAGGTACTTTCATCTGCTGCAGCAGAAATTGCTTAGTTTAATGTTTTATGATACATGATATTTTCAAGTACAATTTTGTGCGAATGTGGAAATCGTCTGGAATTACCTATATTATTTGTGGTTTCGTGCTTAAGTATTTTCTGATTATTCCTAGCACTAGACTGGCTTAAAGCTGTGGCTCCCTTTTTCTTGCATTAAAAAATTAGCACCTCACGGTTTTTCTAATGATCAAAGTTTATTTATATTAGTCTCATTTACACCTGTATTTGTTTTAGATTGGACTAAATTTTGGGCTGTACTGTGTCTGTTAATTGTTAATCTAAGCACGGACGAATGGTTTGTCTCAAGTCTCGTGAATGTTTTATAAGTTCGTAAATCCTACATTGCCTACTTTCTATGCAAGTATGAACTTGAGAAACTACAGCTTCAAATGGTTCTTTTGGATTAATGAGCAAATCTTAAACTATTTACTCCGTGTAGGTCATGTGAATTTTTGGATTTTTGGATTCAGCCGGCATTGCTTGCGACGTATATGGTTCAAATCTTTCACCCTCTATGGTCTTACGGGATTTGAACGTATGACCAAGGACCATGTTTTAAACCGTGATCCTTCGTCCTCTATTGTGTTATGGGATTTGAACTCCTGACCATGATTTATAGAAATCGTCTCTCTGGTTTGCAGAAATTCTTGTAGCGTGGAGACATTTCTGATAGGCTAAGTCTACATTTTTGTTGAATTGGCCAAAAGTTTAAGAAAGTTAAAGGATATAAGCTGTTTTTTTAAGGTGGTGTTTTCTACTAGACAATTCATATTAAATGTGACACTAGATGAACTCCCTATAAGATAGAATCAGAAGCATAAAGTGTACCATGTATTGGTTTAAGAAAAGAATATAAGGTGAGCTGGGCTGGGGTTCCAACTCAAACAGAGAAACCTTGCTTTCCAATTACTCTTGTTAATTTTGTTTTCTTTCTCTACCCAAAGGAAAATTGGTTTTGTACCCAAATAAAAAAAGAAAGGGAAAATTGGTACCTTTACTTTTGTTGCTGACCAAAAGAGATCTTTCTCTGATTGTAATCATCCAAAGTATTATCTTCTGAGAATTGATTCTCTATCTCTGAGATAAATAAATAATAGAGCCCAGTTTCTCTTCTTTTCAGAATTTTCTGTAAGAATCTTGGCCACCGTATATAACAAGACATCAGCCTTTTTAAGGACTCTTTTATCTTACAACAAATTAATTACAATGATGAAGTTTGAGTGTTTTTGGGTACTGAAGATGAAAGCATCCTTCACATTCTACCCTATCCTGCTATTTCTTCTTGTCTCCGGTACCTTCTCTCTTAACACATTAACCTGTTGCTTTCAATTCGTTTCTTCTTCTTCATTATTTCGGGTTTATACTCATAACTAGCATAATTCAGCTATTGTTTTTTTTTCCCCCCATTTTAATTGGGCAGTTGAATTTGGCACTTGCTCAGTGGTTCGTGGCGATGCACGCGCCGTGAGGATCCCGGAGCACTCGTGCCAGAAGCTGATTGATCAATCAATCAGATGTGAGCTGCAGAATTGCATCAAGGAATGCTCCAAAGAACCATCTGGTGTCGGAGTGTGCAAAAGTAGAGTCTGTTTTTGCACATACTATTGTAAGGATCCTCCAAAGTGATTATGAGTCATTTCATGAGGGCCTGAGGACACGCACGTATGGGCTATAGAAGGAATATCAAGCAAATAACATGTTAATAGGGGAAGATTACAATTCAACTTCTTGTTTATGTGTTGTTCACTAATTACATTAATCTTAATTATAACATAAACTTTGATCCTAACATCATCAATTTGGGTAACCCGGGTTCAACCTGAATTCGTTGAGCTTGGGTTGGCCTCTTTACCCTCTCCAACTTTTTCTTCCTCTTTTCATATTTTCTGAGAACCCAGAACATGGAAAACCGACGAGCCTACAAAATTTTGATTAATTTTAGCAACAATGGGTGCAAATTTACTCGACAACGAGTTGCCTGAGAGCAGATCGTTTGTGTTTGCAAACATGCAAGATCCAAGCTCCAGTTTAAATACCAGCCTGAATGCACAATCAATAATTCGCTGACAGGTAGAATCGTATGGCAATTTCGGATATATGCAGCACAAGATAAGCGACAGATCTTGTAATTAGAAAGGAATGAATAACTAATGAAGGATCATTATATATATGAGTAAAAAGCAAAATAGTTTCTGTGTCAGATCAGGCATTGTCAATGTACATATTTTGCCACTTTTAATAGAGGGGAGTCTAATTCGAAACATAGGACCGGCGACTGTCAATCCATGTTATAGGCATAACATACACGACAAAACAAATCTTTCGGTATCAGCACACACAGCACACACCAATCAGCCATTGTCAAGGCCCCAACTGGTAATAGCCTACCCAACCCCATCGTAAAATAGCAGCAACAGCAACAGCAAGCTGCAAGCTGCAGGTGGTTATTCGCTAGAGCTTCAGTCACCCAAGAAACATTTTTACAATACAACAAAATACTGATCAGCTGCCACTTCACAGCTAGAGCCTCGAACTTGTGTGAGACAAGATCTATGTAAATTCATCACAAAGGTTATACAATTTTAAACAGGTGGACTAAACATGGTAGTCTTAAATACCCTGAAGAGAAATTAACTGTAAACTTTGTTACCATTTCCCATAACTGTGGCTGCATAGTTGAGCCCAGCATACAAGGTTTCATAGTTAGCATCCACAGTTCATGCCTGGTATCCGCATCCGGGTTAATGAATCACTTATGTGCAGCATCAGCTACAGGTAAAGACCAGTTTCAACTTCTACCATCACAGCAATTACAAACCATTTCAGGTTCATAACGAACTACACATCAATCTCATATGCAGCATGAAGCTACACGCAGGTAACGACCCACTTACAGCCACCACAGCAACTACAAGCTCCTTTCATGGACTATCAGGTCAAACATTAAAATCCTAGAGTATATAACACTTTTCAGATACAAAGAGCCAAACCATATTTCTTACCAAAATTTCGGTATGGAGAAAAACAGATAAGTTATTGGCCCTGCAAACAGCTCCCACTGCCAAAACAATCATACTTCTAAAACCAGCATACTGCTGCAACCAGCACCACAATCACGACCATCCATCTACAAATTAGAAACAGCACCCACGGCTACAAATCAACATCCTCTTATCCAAGCCTCAATCAACTCTTTTCACGAACATAACTATAAACCCAAGAAATAGTTCGTGATGAATCAGTCCTATAAACTGAACCAGACAACTTGAGACCATAGACTCATACATCAGTAACAGTGTAAGGCAGGAACAAAGTGAACAATAAAATTACACACAAAAATAAGATGAAAGGCAGATACACTAAGAAACCACACAACCACATCCTTCATAAGTGCTGAAATACCAAATCTACAAACTACAAAGTCCATCCCAGATCAATAAAGGATATATAAAGCTCAGCATTAAATAGTTAAATACTAAAGAAACCAGTCCTACCAAAACTAGCACTCAAGACACCTACTAAAACAATGCATTATGATAAAAGATCCCTGACATCAGCACAGCTGCAGGAAGTACACAACTCAGGGTGCTTCCATCATTTCCATACAACCAGAAACATCAATCCTGCAAAATCGATTCAAGAGTTACCAGTTCAATGCTCTTCCACCCATGCAGGAGAAAGTAATCGTTCCAGAGCAACAAAAACTGTAGACATCAACTCACATCAACATCTGAATTTCGAGGGGATGGGGTATGAGAATCAGCAGGACGATGGCGTGGTGAAATACTTCGAGAAGTAGGGGAACGTCCATCACGACTACGTCTATCAGGGGTGGCACTGCGGCTCCTGATTAGTGGGGAAGGACTCTTATGAGGACTAGGGCTACGCCGAGCAGGAGAGACACTACAATACAGATTAGTATATAAATTAAAAATAATCATAAAGGAAGAGCTTGTATTTGATTATGAACATAACTTAAATAATGATTAGCAGAGCTTAAAACCTATCAATGGAACGACTTCGAATTGGACTCCTACTTCGACTCCGACTCCGCCTTTCATCATCATAGCGTCCTCTTCTCCTGCTCCTATAGTAATCAGGGCTGGCACTGCGGCTCCTGCTTCGTCGACGATAGTCTCTGTCCCTCCCATGGTATCTGTCACGGTCGTAACCTATCCAAACTCCTACTGCGACTTCTCCTCCTGCAGTCACGGTCTCTGTAGTCATCTCGGTACTGGAAGATTTTAAATAGTACGTATTACACGTTCACTTGTAAAATAGAAGGTTCAGTTCAGGATCCTTCAAATTATATGACAGAATACAATCCATCACAAAGAAAGACCAAGGAAGAGACTAACCTTCTCCGAGGACTGCGACTTCTTGACCTGTACCTTGATTTGGTAGAGCTTCAGTAATCCTTCCTTTCTGACTGAAACAAGGGAGATCAGGAAAAGAACGGTAATAGAAGCTACATAACAAACAAAATTAGCTTTTCAAGGTTCGAATTCATTATCAATGCAGTTCAAATAACATCATTTCAAGTACAACTTACTGTAAATATACAAACAAAAGTGTCAACTACATAAACCCCCCAAACTCTTAGGCCCTTTTCAAGTTAACCCCGGCCTATTTAGTGTTTACGAACTCATACAGGAACACGAATAAACCTTACATATGGACCATTCCATTAACAATCTGTTAAGTGTGTGTGGACAGTGTGGTCCCATATGTCTGCTTAAATTGACTCCAAATGTAAGCCAAATGTATTTATTAAAACAAGTGGGCAAAAAATTAATAAAAAACTCTCTCTCGTCTCTATATATCTACTTCTACCCCGTATTCTTTTTATTTTATTTTTATTACCTGCAACATCAATCATGACCAGTGAACACACCACATCTCCTACCATCATGGTAAAAAACAAACATACCACCACAGCCACCCCACCACCTCTACAATCACCACCATTAAACCCAAGACCACCTCCGTTAAACCACAACCATGACCACTGCCACCCCACCAGATCTAATCCGATCCCGATGGCCCCACCTCACTACAACCTTCTGATGCTGTCATGAGCTCCTACGCGCCACCACAGATTGCCCCATTATTAATAATTTTTCGGTCACTTTTGAACAAGAAGAAGAAAAATGGTGGATGATGTCACAACCCATTCCTCTGGTCCAGTCATTAAAAAAAAATGGAAAAATGTTTTCCATCACAAATTTGCAGATCAGACACCTTCAGTTTTGGCTTGGAGGCATTGCAGGTGTGAAGCCAAAGCCATGATTATATGGGATCCTTGCATGATTCCATGCCAGAAACCCTTCTAGTCTAACAATAAACTTTGGTTCCACAATCAAAACCCAATGGGAACAAAATGAGGGCTTTTAGGTTTAGTTAAATAAAAAAGAACAAACAATACATACAAAATTGCTAACATAAAACAGAGTATAGGATTCATAGAAAACAACTGCAACCTATGCAACAAATAGTAAATAGACTAAGTTTTAACAAATAGTAGCAAAAGCATATGGAGACCCTATTAGAAGTTCATAGTTCAGGTACATACAGTACTCAAGATAAGCTTCAGCTATCATGAATCCAATATATAAGAAACATCCAAAAATGATAAACTTACATCCTCTCCGCATTTGGCCCATATTTTGCAAAACTGAACAGTTATCTCTCGACCATCAACAACTTTTCCTGAAAGTATTTAACATTTTCAAGACAATTAGGAAGCAGAGACAATTTTTTTTTAAAAAAAAGGAAAATTAAACCCAGATTAAAATAATAGGAATAACAATAATAGTAATGCTTCTAAAAATAAAAATGTGCATACCATCGAGCCTTTCAACTGCTTTCTGTGCTTCATCGGCATATTTGTATCGCACAAAAGCAAAACCCCTAGACTCGCCAGTCCTAAACCACAAAAGTAAAATAAATACCCAAAATCCAGCCTTCAAATAGAAAAACAATTTACTGAAACAAATACAACAAAAACTTAGGGGAAAAGGACATAATTCAAATTTGCACTTCCTACAAGTTCCTAGTCCTCCACTTTAAGAGAAGCTAAATTGCTCCCCCGAACACGATATACAGATGATCAAAAGCGTCGAATTCCCATATCTTCTCAGCATCCGTGAGAATAAGAAAAATAAGGATTAAATGGGATTAAACAAGAACAATATCTTGGCAGTTCTTCATTGATGAATATTGTTTTCAAACATAACAAAGCTACTCAATTTCTCCGGAAACAAACATATTATAGAAAAAAATACACACAAAACAAAAACAAAAAGCTTTATCCCAACCGACCTTCGGTCTCTGGGATGAAATGTCGACAACTTTGCCATACTTATCGAAAAGCGGAAACAGGTCATCAGCGCTCGTACCTATTTAAATTAAATAAATCAACAAATTACCGCCATTAAATCCCAAAAATAAAACAGAGGCAGAAGCAGAGACAGAGGCTTACGGAAGGTTATGTTGAGGACCAGGAGAGAGTAGGTGTCAGCGATGTCAGGAGGGCCAGACCTACCAAAGTGAGACATGGTTCTGCTCCGTAAGAGAGAGAGAGAGAGAGAGAGATTGGGATTAGGGTTTGGATTTGTGGCGAGTAAACTTGGAGGGTAGAATAGAACTTTCTTGAAGAATCGTTGCGGTTCCCCGACTGCAAAGACATCCAGGGATGAAGAGGAGTCTGGACCTTTTGGGGTTTTGGTGAATGATTTTTGGATTTAGGGCTCAAAATCAACCCAAACCCAAATACCTTTGGGCTATTGATACCCCAAAAAAAAAAAGTACAAAAGAAAACCAAATTACACTTTGACTCGATCACACAATAATATGAACCATTCAGTTTTACAAGGATCATTCGTGCAATAAATTGTAAAACAAATTACCTACGTGCATTGTGAGATAGTTCTATGTCCGAATTTTTTAAATTTAAACCAAGTACAAACTTGCTTGAAAATTGTGTGTATTTTAATATTCATTTTTTCTTTTCATAACTGAATACTTCATTTTTTATACAAGCAATATTGGAAGATGAGGAAATCAAATTTAAGACCTTTGAATTTGCGTAAATACTCTTAATCACTCAAGATAAAAAACCCAAATTCTAAGGGAAGGGGGGTGACAAGAGAGAGGGGGGGGAGGCGGGGTAAGGTGCGTTGGGGTGGGCTGGTTGCCTGGGGAGAAGTGTCATGGAGAGAGAGGAGGAGGGGTAAGAAAAAAAAAAAAAAAAAAAAGAAAGTGGATGGGGGGCGCGAAATGGTTGGGGATAGGGTTTTTTGCTGTTCTCTTTCCTTCTATTTTTTTTTTCCCAAAAAAGTAATATTATTTTAATGATTTTATAGAAAATTGGATGAAATGTTGAGGATTTAGACAATATGGGGAAATTGGGTATAAAAAAGAAGTTTATATCCTTAATTTTCTAAAAAAAAAAAAAGATAGGGGTCAATAAGTTAGTACAAGTTCATGGGCAAATCACCAATTTAGCCTATTTTGACATATGACGTTTAATTAACAGTTGCTAACACCATTAATTTCTATTAGAAAAATAGAAAATAAAACAAAAACACTACTCCTTCAGTACGCTGATTATAGACTTCTTAATTTTCTCACCATAACCCAGCTTCTTTCCTATCTCACAACCCACCTGCTAACAAAGAGCCATACACAACCCACTCTTATTAATTGCCTATCTTTTTTTTTTTTTTTTTTTTTTTTTTTTCCAGTTTTCACGGTTATTTTTTCTTTAGGCCGCATTTGGTTCACGGAATGGATTTGATGGGAATGGAAGATTCTTTTCCCATGTTTGGTAATGTTGTTGGGCAAGTAACCAGAAAATACCACTTTATTTCCTTTCCCATGTTTGGTTTGTGTAGAATGTAAAATAAAGTTTGTTTAATTTTTCAATTATACCTATATGAAATGAAATAACAAAAGAATGCATTTAATGCTATATTGTAATTCTAAATTGTTAACGATAACAAAATGGTCATGAAAAGTTTGCATTTAATGCTGGCCCGTTTTTCCCATTCCCATGGGAAGGGAAAATGAAACCTAAGGGGGGAGAAGAGTTACATTTTCCCCCTTATTTTTCCATGTGCCAGACAACCATTTCCCATGCATGGACGTATCAAACATGAGAAATCAATTGATTTCCCATCCCAAGTATCACTTTTCATGAACCAAACGCAAGCCTTAGCCTTTGTTTCAGAAAATCCTAAGAAAGGCCATGGACTTTACATTTCACTCGATATGTCAAATTAAAATATTATTTATTACATATTGTTTATTGGTTTACTACAATCTAGGCACATTAATTAAAAAATAATAATAAAATAATAAAATAACATCACAAGATCAAACAACCAAAAATAATAGAAGAGAGAAAAATGTTATTCCATGTAGGATTTAACATTTCGGTTGGGGTGAATCTCATCTATTTTTTCTAGGGATGACAATTTTCCCCACGGGTAAAGGTTTTCATGGGGATTCGACCTTAATGAGTTGCGTATGAAGGACAAAAAACGGGTATGGAGACAGGTATGAGAAATTTTTTGGGTATGACGTTCGGCGAGGGGCGGGGATGGTATTTTAATCCCAAACTCGAACCCTCCCGTTTAGAATATATATAAAGTGATTGTATTAAAGTGATTGTACTGACAAAGTTTTATATTTTCTATTATTATATTATATATTTATATAATTTATACAAATCTTTAGCCACACTATCAAAGATGGAACTAAGAAGGGGCTCTAGTGGGTTGCAGCCCAGTGCTAAGTTTCCAATTTAAGCTTCAATGTATAAACAAGGGATATTTGTAGAAATGTCACATGAACTTATACCTTAATTTCAATTTGTCACCTTTAAAAAAGATTTAAGAGAAATGTCACCCTAACTTTTCAAAATCCATGATTTGTCATCTAATGCTAACACCATCCAATTTTCCATCTATTTCAAGGGTAATTTAGTCTTTTTATTTTTAATGATATTTTAAAAATGAAAAATTCATTTAAAAAAAATATATATCTTTTAAATAATTAAAAATGAAAAGAGAAATTAGGAAAAAAGAAACTTCTCTCCTCCAAATTCAACAAGCTTTTTATGTCGAACCTTTCAACCTAGCTACTACTGCATCCCCTCCACTGCCGAAAGCCCCTAATAGCCATAGACGATGTTACTGGTTGCCTGTCCTGGCTTGACAAACAAAAGGCTGCATCCTTCGTGGTGTATGTTAGTTTTGGGGTCGCAAGGCCACTGGAGAAGGAGCTTATGGTGATGGCTCAAGCTTTGGAAGCCAGCGGGGTACCCTTCTTATGGTCTCTCAAGGACAGTTTTAAGACACCTTTGCTAAATGAGTTCCTAATAAAAGCAACTAATGGGATGGTGGTGCCCTAGGCTCCCCAGCCACACGAGGAGGAAGATAGAAGTTTTTTTTTCCTAATTTTTCTTTTCATTTTTAATTATTTAAAAGATATATATTTTTTTTAATAATAAATTTTTCATTTTTAAAATATCATTGAAAATAAAAAGACTAAATTACCCTTGGAAATAGATGGAAAATTGGATGGTGTTAAAATTAGATGACAAATCATGGATTTTGAAAAGTTAAGGTGACATTTCTCTTGAATTTTTTTTTCAGGTGACAAATTAAATTAAGGTATAAGTTCAGGTGACATTTCTACAAATATCCCTATAAACAAATATACTATAATTAAATATTAGCCCACTAGCACTACACAACACTTTTTTTTTCTCAGCCCACACAAAGGATTAAGGTCAGACAAAAGCACCTTTACAACAAGATTAAAAAAAAAGAGGAAAGCAATATGAAACGTGTATTTTTTTTTTCTCAGCCCATGCATTCTGCTTCATTAGTTTCTCTATATTGATCAAAACAATCATTAAAATATTAGCATATCATTAAACCCCTAAAAAAAAAAGAGGGCTTCGAAACAAAGTAAAAGAGACAAGTACACTGAAACATCTGCTATCTTCATTTTCATAATCATTCAGTGGGTTCTTCAATATTGGTAGGTTTATCTCTTCCTTCTTATTTAATTCTAAATTTGAATTAGGGTTAATTATTTTACTAGTCCTGAACTTAGACTTGAATTGCATTTGAGTCCCTCAATTTCCAAAATCATTCCCGTGGTCCTTTAACTTCACTTTCGTTAGGACAAATGGTCCTGCGTCAATTTTGTTAACTTTTTCTATTAAATGTAGGGGCAAAATGATATTTTTATATTAAAACAAAAAAATGAATAAAAATCACATCTTTAAAAAAACAATAAAAGAAAATCAAATAAAAACCAAATAAATAAAATAAATAAGTTTAGGGGGAGTAGAAATCGAGATAGAGGGGTGGGGGGGGAAGAGATAGAGTTTAATTTAATTTTTTATTATATTTTAATCACTTTAATACAAAAATAGGATCATTTGTCCTAACGAAATTGAAGTTAAAGGACCACAGGAACGATTTTGGAAATTGAGGGACTCAAATGCAAATCAGGACTAAGTTCAAGGACTAATAACGATTAAACCTTTGAATTATTATTGTTAGATTTTTAAGGTTTGAGCGTTAAATTTTGGGGATTCTTAGAGTAACAGGAAAAGAGACAACAATAATTATATATGCAAGATTTCAATTGATAAATGTTCTATTTCACAAAGTAATTAAGTTGTTATTGTTTATATTTATTGATTTATAATGTACTTTGGTTCTCAACATTAAGTTGGTGTATAATTTTTTTGTTAGGATATAATGTTACATGATGATAATAGACCGGCGAAAAAAAGAAATACTATTAATTCATCTTTAGAAAAAGTGGTAATGATAATGAGAATACACCTTTGAATCTAATGTTGATACTAAGAATACACTTTCTGCATCTAATGTTGATACTGAGAATACACCTTTTGCATCTAATGTGATACTTCAATTCAATTTGACACTAGTTCTTTAGAACAAGATCCAGGGAAACGTATTCCAATTTGTGAACACCCCGTTAATTAGTGTGATGAGATTTGAAGGGCTTATATCAAATTAGGGTCTTATCAACCTAAACTTTTAAGTATCCAAAGACTTTGTTAGGCAACAAAGACATCGATTTCAATATTCTTAGTTCTCACAAATTTTCATGGTTAGAGTGTTCTCTTATAACAGATAAAACATATTGTTTACCATGCTTTGTGTTTGAAAAGAATCCAGCAAATGAGTCTTTAGTAATTACTGATGAGTTCAATAATTGGAAAAGAGTAATGATGGAAAGAAATGTGCATTTTTGAAACATGTGGAGCTCCATCTTCACCACATAACTGACAAGACCCGCCTCGAATTCCTCGAAACTCGAGAAGAATCATGTGGAAATTTCTGACATCACACTGATGCCAGGCCCACTTACTAAGAACCGAGACTTTCTGCGGAAATTTCGGCAGAGTCTCCCCTGTAATTTGACCTTTTCCCAAATTTTTAATATGTTAAAATCACAGTTTGTATCCCAACTGGCAGCACACACAATGCAATACACACAGTTTACAGAAAAGGCTTCCAACCTCCAAATAAATCAAGGCAGCACCACTAGCAGTTATAAGGGCTTCAGGCCCGTTAAACAATATAACCAAACCTAAAATCAATCGTTTACTTCGAAAAGGCCCTTAGACATGTCAGAACCACATACACTATTTAATAACATTCATTCAAGTGATAACTGAGGAATAAAACAAGCATTTAATCTCGTTCAAGTTTAAATCAAACTTTAGGCATACCAACATATTCAAAAACTGAACCCAACAATAAAAATAAATAGGATTCAAATCCAATAACCACCTCAGAATCCAATCACAAACTCAAAATCGATCAAACCCTTTTAAATATAGTTTATTTCATGGCTGCACCTAGGTGAGACCCTAGGCTACCTAGGTACCCTTGGGCAAGGGATCAAGCCACACGTAGTTCTTCTTTCAATAGTCACAATTATGATAATATACAATTATTTAAAGTAAAACCAACGAATATGTAACACCTCGATCCAAAATAAAAGGAATAGTGAATTTAATTAAATTCAAAAATGTGAATTTACAATTTTGCCCTCAGGGTAGGGGCAAAATAGTCATTTAATCCGGAAAGATTTCGGGGCAGTGGCTAGTACCTTTATGCAGGTTGTACTGAGATGAGTCCGTAGACATGTGGTAGGCTCGAATCGAAGTTTGTAACGAAAAAGATACGACCTAAAAACTCTCAATGAACAATCGTAATTATTTTGAAATTTAATTTTGATAAAAACCAGAAAATCCCTCATTTTTTTTTCTCTCTCTCCCCAGTTCCTCCTTCTGCGCGCGATCCCCCTCCCCTGTTACTGTTCACCCGAACAGTACTAGCCACGTCGCCGCCATGTCCGGCCACCGCCTGAGCCGGGACTGGTCCTCTAAAATGATCGGTTGGTCTTCCTCTTCCAATCCCAGCAAGCCCAGCAACCACCATCGCAGGAAGCCACCGGAAATCGCAAAAAAAGACACCGGATTTTGACAGATTTTTCCATCGTTCGTTCAAACGATTTTGGGCACCAATTCCTTACGATCTTGGTATGTTTTCTAACCTCTCGATGTGATCTAGCTGTTGGTTGTGTTAGGTTTGAGAAATTTCTGCATTTAATTGGTTAAAGAAGTGATTTTGAAAATCTGCCAGTTTTCGGCCTCCGATCCGGCCACTTCGGCCATTTTTCGGAGTAGGTCAAGAACAAAAGTGACTCCAAATTAGGTGTTTACCTAGGGTAGGAGTCTTGGCCGTGATTTTGAGTTTTTCTGGCGAGCCGTTATTGCTTTGGACACCCACACGCTGGCGGCGCGTGTGGCGGCGCGTGGGCAGTGTGGTAGAGCCATCTTCTGTCCTACAATGATCTACTAGTTGTCACGAGTTCGTAGGAATTTGCGGATCTCAATTCGGATAACGTTTGAACCCCGAATGGATTTTACATATTGTGCAATTTCCAGGTTCGATACTTTAGAACCGTTGGATTGCTTCCAATTTAATATATGTTGATATAGGTATTCCTAGGATCGTGTAGGATTCAACGGATCATGAACCGGAGCCCCGGATGTTTCAATTCAATAACTTAAAGTTTGCATTTTACGTTAACCGTCCGATCATGAGTGATCTGATCGTCCGATCTGGACCAAACTTGTAGGACGTGTATCCTAGACCTTGTGGAACCCATAGGAACTTTCGGATCTTAAAATGGAGGTCGTGGGTCCCGTGGGCCCGGTTGACCAAGTTTGGGCAGTTTGGCCTTCGGTTGACCGTGAGTTTTCCGAGGTAGTTTCACTCTTCGAGGAGTACTAGAACGACCCTTTTGGATGAGTCTTGACTGTCATTTGATTTATGTTGATTATGTGGGTCTATGAGATTATTTTTTATGGTTTTGTGATGGAAATCTATACTATTGAATTTAATGGTTTATTTAAATTCTTTTTCTTCCGTACGTGCTGGCTGAGTGTCAGTCCCCCAGTTGGACGGCTCGTCTCTAGCTACATGGTCATTTGAGGATGGATACTTGTGAGCTAGTCAACAATCCCTAGTTGGATTGTTTTCCCCATTACATGATGTGCATCATCACATGTACCTCCCCTTAGATATTGGTACTTGGATACAGTGGATATGGATACGTGGATATGACAGAACCCGATGCATACCTTAATGGGGTGTCGCTGTAGACCCTTAATTGGGTAGTCTGCGCGCGTAGGGCTATTTCAGGCGTAAGGGTCTTGATTTTCGTCTGTACTGCTGGCTGAGTGTCAGTCCCCCAGTTGGACGGCTCGTCCCTAGCCACATGGTCATTTGAGGACGGATACTTGTGAACTAGTCAACAATCCCCGGTTGGATTGTTTTCCCCTGGTATATTATGATGGTGAGAGGTGGGTGCAGTCATAGATCTATATATATTATATATATTTTTTAATTTATAGGCATACATATTACCTATATGTATATGCGGATTTGTTTCTAGTTTGAGATTCGTGAGATTGTGCTTCGTAAGTACCTTGTACTTGTATGAATGTTTAAGCCCTTGTTTGGAAAGTGTTGTACGGTAACATGTGCCTTGGATGGGTATGGTTTCGGGATTGAACTGATATAAAGGGAAGAAATTGATAATGTGTTCAATATACATACACCTTAGATAGGGTATGGTTGCGGGTTGAACTGATATATAGAAAGAGATTGAGAATGTGTTCATTTTGTTTTGTCAGAATCAGAGTTGTGACCATTGATATAAGAAACTATGTGTGGCTTGATCTCTTGTACAAGGGTACATAGGTAGCCTGGGGTCTCACCAAGGTGTAGCTGCGAAATATACTATGTTTAAAGGTTTGTTTGTTTCTGAGTATGTGATTGGACTTTGATGTAATTGTTGGATTTGAACCCTATTTGATGATTTCGGTAGTATTCGTAAAGTTGTTTGAGATCTTTAATTGTATTGTTTATGTAGTATCCAACTTAAGAACATTGCTGGTTTTGTTTCGAACCATTTGAAGGCTGGAGGCCTATTATGTATTTGCATGTTGATAACTTGTGCATGCTGCTAGTTGGGATATAAACTGTGAATTTTTAATAGGTTCAAAATTTGGGAAAAGTTAATTTACAGGGGAGACTCTATCGAAATTTCGACAGAAAGTCTCGGTTTTTAGTAAGTAGACCTGGCATCGGTATGATGTCAGAATTTCCACGTATTCGTCTCGGGTTTCAAGGAATTCACGGCGGGTCCTATCAGAATAAATTCAGATTTCTTTGCTACATCAAATTCGACAAGGCAACTCCTGAACACTTTATGAGTTCCTTTACCTTTATCAGTTCTTTCCTCACAACCATACCCTATCCAAAGCGTATGTTGCCGAACAACACTTCCCAATCTAGGACTTAAACATTCATTCCTATACAAAGTACTTACGAAACACAATCTCACGAATCTCAAACCAGAAACGAATTCACATATACATATATGTAATATTGTTTGTGCCTAATAAATCACGACCATGAATCGGCCGAATGAGCCCCTTTTCTCGGCCCTAGCCCTCGCTCGAAGGATTAAAACGCTACGTTTTGCCAGGATATTTGGCCCTCCTGAAGACGAAAGAAAAATTGCTAAGGCACGATCATCTCGGCCTAGATGATAGGCCGAGGCCGAGGCCGAACAAAATTACGACCAAAAGCATTAAAGTCAAATCATCACGTGATAGCAGGGTCACATGCTTCATTTAATGAAGTAATGCCCCTGTTTATTGCAGCAAACCCACTGGCCATAAATAAGCATTAAATGCACGAGGGAAGTTAGGATTTGGTGACAGGAATCAGAGTGATTAGACGCAGACATTCTTACAAGAATTCTTACAGCTTGAGAGATTGGGTGATTAACTATCAGAGCAATAAATGCGTCCCCACGGCCAGTTGCGCAGAAACCATGATTAGGGCGGCGACCGAGATTTACCAGGATTTATGGGGTCACACCACCATACTTCACGATCCCAAATGTCGATTGGACCACCCACTTGCTCTGATCAGGCTCCACCATGCAAATTTTCAACCTCGATTACTCCTCCAGGAACTCTTCCTATAAATATAAGGCTCAAGACTACGTTCAAAGGATTCAAACACCAAACCAAAGCCTCCCACGGAGCAACTTATATTTTCTGTAATGCACTTTCAATATTTTACTTGCTTTTCTAGGAGTAGTGTTAGTTTGTAAGGAGAATCCGTTCATCAATATATCATACGACCCTTGATTTTCAAACGCCGGAGCACCATCCCTGTTATTCGCTCATTCACCCCATATATCATACGACCGTCGCTCACTGAGCACTCGCCGGAAGCACCGCCCGAAACCCACCATCAACACCACCACTAAACGGCCTTGTAGCTCAGGCCATGGACCTAACGGTCGAGATTAGTTCCTCTCTCGGCCACAATCGTTTGATCAGAAGTCAAGTCCACACAGGCGCACTACTTAACCATTTCCATCCAAACCCACATCTCAACGCACGGTAGACCGTGCTGGCACGCCGGCGCACAACCGCATCGCATCCAAAAGCAGGAAGTCGGTGTGTCAACGCATATCCCCTCGGCCCGGACCCCCAGGGCGTGAGATTTGCGCTTGTAGACAAATATGTATGCCTATAAAATGAATATATATATATATATATATATATATATATATATAAATACACCCACCCTTTCACCATCATCATGTACCAGGGGACAACAATCCAATCTGGGGATTGTTTAATTAGACCACTTGGAGGAATCCTCAACACCATGTGACCAGGGGAACGAGTTGTCCAACCGGGGGGACTAACTCTCAGCCAGCATGTACGGACGAATCCTCAAGACCCGTACGCCTGTAACAGTCCTACACGCGCAGACTACCCAATCAATGGTCTATAGCGACACCTCGTTAAGGATGCCCTAGGTTCCGACCTATCCACGTATCCATATCCACTGTTTCCAAGTATCAATATTGAAGGGGAGGTACATATGATGATGCACATCATGTGCTGGGGAAAAACAATCCAACCGGGGATCTTTTGGCTAGTCCACGTGGAAGAATCCTCAATTGACCATGTGGATAGGGAACGAGCCATTCCAACCGGGGGACTAACTCTCAGCCAGCACGTACGATCGAATCCTCAAGACTCATACGCCTGCGACATGTCTACGAGTGTAGACTACCCAATCAAGGGTCTACAGCGACACCCCGTTAAGGATGCCCTGGGTTCTGACATATCCAAACCATATTCACAATTTCCAAGTATCAATCAATTCCAGAATCCGTAACCAAGGAAGCCCACACACCCGCAAAAAATCAAATGCCACGGTGGGATAGTGACCAGGGAAGGGGACATATGATGGGGGAGGGCGGAAAGCTTATATAAATGAGGAGAAATAAAGAATAGGCCCTTCCTTAATTAACATTTCCAAGTACCTATTCGAGGATATAAACAAGAACTCTCAAGCATATAATCCGTATCCGGGGATAGGTACCGAGGGTAGTGTCTAGAGCACTTCAACGGACATTTAATCTCACATCTTTCACTCGCACAACAATCCCAGTACCCCACACATAATCAACAAAGATAGCACTTCCTCAAGTATTGTATATATATATAACTCAAGATACTCGAATATGTCAAAACCCACATATATCACAAATACTTTACAAAAATAATAAATTCAACTATTAAAGATAAATGAATTTCAATAAAACCATTTAAATTCAAATGCTTAAAATTTCCATCACAAAAACCATGCCATTTATTTGAAAACAATGTCCATTCATTCCTAATATTCATAATTGAGCCCAAGGCTCACTTTCACAAACCCACCAAATCAAGTATCCATGCTCATCTATTTCATAATTTCAATATCAAATAATATCCAAGAATTCCATAAGATATTAAAACAAGCTCATACTCCCAATATAATCAAATAACTCAAATATGGTCAAGACTCGTTCGCATGGTCGTTGCTAGTACTTCATGACGGGTGAAAAACTACCTCGGAAGACTTCACGGTCAAACCGAGGGTCAAATTGCCCAAACTTGGTCAACAGGGCCCACGGGGTCCACGACCTCTCGATTTCTGATTCGGAAATTTCTAAGGGTTCAACAAGGTTTAATAAATATGTTCTTCAAGTTTGGTCCGAATCGGGCGGGCAGATTGCTCGCGATCGCACAATTGGACGGGTATCGTAAAACGCAAAGTTTAAGTTATTGAATCGCAACATCCGGGACTCCGATTCAATTGGAGTCGATCCAATGGCCCGAACTATTGAACTCGGATAACGCCCTAATATGCGATATCCGATCGACTATCAAATGATTCCAAATGAAATCCGAGAATAGCGTCACATCGGGACAAACACAAGGATCATTTTAGGACACAATAACAGGCCAAACACGTGGCCCATGCTCCACCCATGCCACGGGCAGCGTTGTGGATGTCCAAAGAAATTTCGGCTGCCGGAAAAAAACTCCCAAACGCCGGCAAGACTTCCAGGTTAGGTTAATCACATGCAGTGGAGCAAATTTTGTTCTTAGGCCTACCCCAAAAGTCACGGACGTAGCCTGAATCGGAGGTCAAAAATCAAACCAAACTTTCTAGCTTATTTGATTGCTAAACATAGAAATTTCCTAAAACTAACACAACCAATGGCAAGAACAGCCTTGAGAGGTTCAAGATCCACACCTGTTCGACCAAAATGGTGGCCGAAAAACGCTCAAACGAGCGTAGAAATTTTTTTGCAAAACGGGTTGCCAATTCTGCAGATTTCGGCGGCTGGGCTGCGTCACGGAGGTGGCGACGGGTTGGGATAGGTCGGGCGGAGGAGCGGCCGGTTCGAATGGAATCGGTCCCGGTTGGAGTGGTGGGTCGGTGGTGGCGGGTGGCGACGGTGAAAACCGTCGCTGCTGTAAGAAAGAAAACCCCGGGGGAGAGGGGGTCGCACAGGAGAGAGAGAGAGAGACGAAAGGGAGGGTTTTCTGTTTTTATTAAAATTCAATTTCAAAAAATATACGATTGTGCCCATAAGAGTTCTTAGATCGTATCTTTCTCATTACAACTCCGATTCAAGCCTACCGCCATGTCTACGAACTCGTCTCTAATATGATCTATGTAAAAAATATACTCAATGCCCCAAAATCTTTCCAAAATAAAAATGACCATTTTACCCTTACCCGAGAGCAAAATTGTAACTTCATATTTAATTTAATTAAATTAATTTATGAATAATCTTATTTTGGGTCTGGATGTTACAATAACACTTGTGTAAGATATGCTGATGATTTAATGAAATCATCTCAACATATTGAGAATGTTATTCACAAACAATCAAAGAGAAAATTTGGAAGAATCGGTTATGGTTAAAGGCAACAATTGAGAGTGTTTGGTGGCTTACATTTCAAGCATGTGCTTTTAGAGGTCATGATGAATCCATAGACTTAATGAATCGAGAAAATTCATTGAATGATAAAATATACATCACATTGGAATGATAAAAGTGCTGAAGTTGTTTTAGAGAATGCCTCAAGAAATGCTAAATATACCTCACTATTGATTCAAAAGGAGATGTTGCATATTCTCCCTGACAAAGTGAGAATTAAAATTCGTGAAGAAGTTGGGGAATCGACTTATTGTATCTTGTTAATGAAGCAAAATATGCATCTAACATAAAGCAAATGGCCATTGTTTTAAGATTTTTTGATAAGGATGGTTTTGTACGAGAACATTTTTTTCAAGAATGCTTTGTTGATGCCTTTGTTTCTTTCGAAATTGGAAGAGGGTTGAGTGAAATTGCTGCTTTATTAGGGTCTGTTGTGCGCAGCGGAAGCGGATTGCACTAGGTGGACAATATGGAACCGTTTGAAACACAAGATAAATATGAAAATAGCAAAATCCAAGAGACACAAGGATTTGTACTAGTTCGGCCCGTGTGCAGCCTAGTCCAGTTCGAGATGGCAAGAACTTCCACTAGTATCCCAAAGAAGATTACAAACAAAGGAGATTAAACACTCTCACATATCCTAGGAATTACAGAGTTTAACTCTCTCTCACAACCCAAATCCCAAATACATCCAAGTCACTCACACACCAAGAAAACAAATAGTACTACACCCCAAAGACCAAGTAGAGAAATGGATTTTTCTCTCAATGATCAGACAGGGAAAACTGTCTTCAAATGTGCAAGCTACAACAAGAGGAGCAGAAACTCCAAAACTCTTCTTAGAGTGGCGCACGGCTTCACACAAAGGAGAAAGAATATGAATTCTTCTCTCTCACAAATAGCCGCATCCCTCCAATTGGTTTCAAAGGCAAGCTGCCCACACCTTCTCTCCATCTAGTGTGGCTTACCGCACACACAGCCCATAAAGAAGCTTAGAGCCATGCATCATCAGGAGCCCATAATATTCTCTTTTACGGATGCAGAAAACGTATCTTTTGTTCCCTACTTTTTGACAAAGGCTGACCATTCCCTTCCTTTTAGCTTGCCCACGTCCGCCTTGTGTCTCTGATCACCTCTAACGGAGATGTCAAATACCAAACATCAAATTTAAATTTGATGGCTGATGTAGTAATTTGACATCTACACAGCTTTACACTCCACCAGATATGTCAAATTAAATTATTATTTTATTAATAGTGTTGATTTATTTTTAAATAAAAAGAAAAGAAAAGAAAAAATAATAAAATATTCATTTGACATTTTGCTTTTGGGATGTCAAAAATAACATCTCAACCTCAGCCTTCATTCCACATCAGTTTTTGACATATCGGTTGGAGTGATGTGAGATGTTATTTCTAGCCGTTATTTAATGTCTATATGGCACTTTTGATGCATCGGTTGGAGATGCTCTAAGTGCCTCTTGCCAATCCCAAGGGTCACAAATCAAAGAAAACACAATTAATTCAAATAAAAATTTGAGCCAATTTACAACAGGGTCGAGTGCGGATGGATTAGAAGAGCGCAAAGCTGGTTTTGCATAATTTGATTAACAGCACTCATGCTACATCGGCCATTTTGTGTGAGATTAACTGCACAGGCCCTCTTTTGTTTCTGAAATTTGGAAACTTTGAGCAAACTAAAAGCGGAATCAAATTAATTGGTGGAAGGAAGAGATTTGCATGTTTAGTTTTTGCTTTTCTCTCCAGGTGGATGATGGGTTCTTTGAAGTCATTGTTTGCTTGAGTGCAGATTCATTAGAAACAACTCTCACCTTTTCACTCAATATAAAAAGAAAAGGCAAAGGCAGAAGGTTTTTAGACCAGAGAGCGACATTTCCTTCTCCTTACATATAGAGATATGCACATCTACTTAGTTGAGTTGATGATCCTCTCCATATATATAAGATCGACTTGGCCAATTCCTTTTCTTTGAGAAAAATATTCAAAAATATTAAGTGGAGAAATTTATTTGCTCTTTTGTGCCTAAACATGATGAACACTGAAAACAAATCACTTGCAATCGAAGAAGCAAAAAACAAGCATAACCAGTTGCATATTGGCTCAAATAGTAAAGTACTTATGACTTTTAAAAAAAAGCTCCCCCAATATTTATAATTGGTTGAGTGGCTCACAGGCACCAAATGCGATAGTATTTATGATGAGGATGAATAAAACAAGTACAAAAATATAGTTATGTCTTCGAGGATTAGGCGAATATCTTTACACCAAATGAGTGCATGGTTATTGGACTACCTAAGTAGCCTACCTACTCAACCTCTAGCGAAAGGAGGAACCTTGCCTCTGATAGAGCACCCCCGCCCCAGTCTCTATGTGTGATCCGTAAAACAACAAGTTACAATCCTCAAGTGAACATCTGAAAGACAATCTGGTAGCTCTTCAAACCAAGAAATCACAGACCCCAAATGTAAGGCACATTTTGCAAGGCGAATATGAGTAAAACCATCCATCCTCAGCGACCTGCTTCAGCAACGCTTTGATATCTTCCATAATAGGACCCACAAAAGATCTTATCGTGGCAGACTCTCCATGGATTGCGATAATCCCTCTCAATCCTTTCAGCCAACGGCTCAATCTGTAAAGCTGGAAAATACATTATCGAATTGGATCATCCTGCCTGCCTGCCACAAGGGTCCCTCTTTTACTGATGTATGTCCCCCACTTGTAGAAAGGAAAAGTTGGTTCACTCCCTCTTTTTCCTTCATGCACTTCCCGAAAAGAGAGAGAACAAAAGGTTTTGAGAAAATCGAAGAGAATGACAACCCTCACATTACTGTGATATCAGGATGTTCTAAAGATTTAATTTCACATCAACATATATATTAACAGTTAAGAGTAATTATACATACCATGTAAAACAAGGAACAACAGTAAAGATGCATTCGACAGCAAGCCTGTGATGCAGGTCAAGAGACTTGGGTGGAAGTTCCGCGGGAATCATACCATCTTGGTTGATGTGGGCTTGCAGCTTGAAGTTTCTAGAACTCTGTTAATTCTTGGGTCCTTGAAAGATGAAAAGTCATTAATCAGAATAGAAGGGGAAAAGAAAACCTTCCCCTCTCCTGTTAGGAAAACCAAAAAGTCAAGGAAATTCTCCCTAAAGCCCCACCTTTACCGCTGTCCTTCCTCTTTCATCCCCCTATAAACCTTTTTTCCGTCTTAGCCCTACCCTATAAATTTCCCCCAAACCCCCAAACTTCGAGTCAATAACCGTCAAATCTCTTCCACTCTCCTTCCCCAAAGCATAATAGCCCTAGCTAGCCATGTCGATCACCATCACAGATTACGAATTGGACTGCAACACCCACGACCTCTACAGAGTAGATTTCTTCGACGACTATATCAAACCCTAGTCACACACACCCCCCTCCAAGCTCAGGTCTTGGATCCAAACAATAAAATACCTTCACCGTTACAGGCTCCACAAGCTCATTGCAGGGCTCGATATAGAGTGGCGTCCTTCCTTCACCAAAGGTATCATCAACCCCGTTGCAACCCTACAGTTGTGTGTGGGCCACCGTTGCCTCATATTTCAGCTTCGCTACGCCCTTCGGCTCCCCAAGTGTCTGTTTGACTTTCTTGGGGATCCGAGGTTTACCTTTGTGGGCGTAGGAATTCGGAGAAGATGTTCAAAAACTTATGGATGATTATGGGCTTGTGGTGGCAAATTTTGTCGATCTTAGGGTTTTGGAGGCGAGGAGGTATGGGTGGAGCGTGCCCCGGAACTTGAGTCTAAAGGACATGGCAGAGGAGGTTCTAGGGCAGGAGTTTCAGAAGCCAAAGACTATTACTACGAGTCACTGGGATAAGCCATGCCTCTCTCTTGCGCAAGTCAAGTATGCCTGTGTTGATGCCTTTGTTTCTTTCGAAATTGGGAGGGTTTTGAGAGCAGCAGATTAAATGAGTACACTGTTTTCCCGTTCCTTTTCTTTTAGGTAAGGATGAACTATTGATAAATAATTGCTTAATGCATGTGTCATGCGTTACTATATAAGTATGTATGTTCGTCTGAATTTTTACCTTTGATGTCAAAATCTTAGACCTCTGTTCTTATATGGTTCCGAAGTTTGGGAGTTTTGAGTGGTACATATATATCTTTTACAATATGTCTAAATATTGTGTGTTCTTTTGACATATTGTTATGTGAAAATCTTAGGCCTCTCTCATGTTTCTGAAATTTGGGAACTTTTAAGTACTGCAAACTAGGAACGGGATCAAATTAATTAGTGGATTGATGGAGGAGATTTGCGTCCTTTAATTTTCCTTTTCTCTCCAGTTGGAATTGTTCTTTGAAGCCCCGTGTTCGGGTAGCTAAATGAACCTTGCAACCTATTTCTATGGAGGAGTGCAGATTCAGTAGAAGATCTCAAAGCTGATTTTGCTTACTTCTAGCTAGCACTCATTCTGCATTCTGGATTCTGTGTAAGATCAATCAATAAAATGCCCTTGGTGATTTTACCCTAATAGAGGTGGTATGAATGTGGTATGAAAAATGTGGTAAGCCTAGCATTTTCCTAAAAAAAATAAATGGGGACATGTGTCACTCAAATACATAGAGTATCAGGAGGGAGATAGACAAATTGGGTACATAAGATCTCAACTCGCTGCCAACATGGTCTAGCCCACTGGGAAAGGGCCTTCAACCCTTATATAGCATTCAGGTTTATTTTTCTTTTCCTCCAACTGTCAAAAGCCATGTAGCCTTCTTTTGAAAGTTTCATGAATCAAGCTCAATTCTCTCTCTCAAATTCTTAGAGTTTTCACTCCTTTTGTCTAAATCATAATTGAAGAAATTTATCAAATTAATGAGTTCATCCTCATAAGATCAAGACAAATTGAGGTAAAACTTTGATAGTATAGTTATTGATCCAAGAAAATTCATTAATTATTTTGCAAAGAATTTTTATTTATTGTGACTATCTTTTGGTGAGTTTATAATTAGTTGTAAATTTGCTATTAATAGTTGTCCCTACTCTCATCTTCTACCTTTCATACTTTCTCTACTTATATTATTATTTTTGGGCAACGGTTCTATGACTTGGAGACCTATATCCGACTATGAACGTGTTCATAACGAACCTTGAGCCTGTGTATTAGGGATCATATCTTGGAGTCTTGTAAACCGTCCCTACCTACATGTAGGGAGGCTCCAAAAACTTTAGGTCATCGTCTTTGACATGCTTCACCATACCTTACTTGCTTTCATAATCTTAATTTATTTTACTTCTATTTACCTATTATTTGTTTCTTTACTTTTACTTTACCTTAAATGACATTATAATTTATTTGATATATTATTATATTAGCCTCTCCGCACGCGCTTCCACTCCTGCGAGAGGCCTTTTTTAAAAAAATTAACATTTATTTAGAATTAAAAAGATAATGGGTAGTTGTGTTCCATAAAAATGGGCCATTATCGATTTTTCTTTTACTTTTCATTTTTTTAAATATGAAAAAGTGTGAATTTTACCATATTATCCTCATTTAATTAATAATTTCAATTCTTAATGTTTGCATTAACCAAGGGCATTTTCTGGTATATAAAGCAACCGACAGAGAATGAGGAAACATTCGAAATACCAGAAAATGCCCTGGGTTACTGCAAACATTAAGAATTGAAATTATTAATTAAATGAGGATAATATGGTTAAATTCACACTTTTTCATAAAAAAAAATAAAAAAAATAAAAAGAAAAACAATGTATCCTATTTTATGGAACACAACTACCCATTATCTTTTTTAATTCTAAAATAAATTTAAATATTTTAAATATATATAAAAATAAAAATAAAAAAATAAAAAAAACCTCTCGTAAGCGCGGAAGCGCGTGCGGAGAGGCTAGTATAGATTATAAAGTGTTTTGCTCTTGGTTTTTATAGAAAGTAAAACTATAATTTTATAACAATCTAAAGCTTTTGTAGGATAAATTATTTCCTTACCGTATTGTTGTTGGTAATATACTTTAACTACACGTTTTCAAAATCCAAACTTGCTCTCTAACGTTATGTTTTTCTAATAAAAACTAATCCCACCTTGTTGTAGGATTCAACAAATACATTTTGTTATAACTATTTCAAACGGAGGGCAACTTAATCAGATTAATAGAAGAAATGGAAGCTGGAAAAACCTGGCCATCTTTAGCACGAGAGTCTGTGGACAAGGAATATATAGGGACGGTGGGTAATCACAAATATGAAATGAATAATAAAAATGGAACGTTTTAAAACAAATTTCCTTCTTTTTTTCTTTTTTTCTACGTCGTCTAAATTTGCCCTCTTTACATATATATTGGCATTTTCTTATCGGTTATCATCATTTACTGTACCTTATTTCATCTCACACATTAATATAGATTTAAATATCATATGAGTTTGAAAATAATTTTTACATGTTATTAGACTTTTGAAATTAAAGTTTTAAACGTTTTATAAACAGATTGCCACAAAAGCCTTTGCTGACATTCAAATACGACAATCTGATTTTTTGATAAAAGACAATAGAAATTTATTAGATCAATAGGAAAAAACGAGTACAAAGACAAAGATTGTAAAAGGAGTCATCCATTCACAATACGTACGACCGGTTTAGTCGGTTCGGCCAGATTAATGCCCACTCCTAAGGAAAATGTATTGAACATGAATTCGAGCGAGACACAATCACTTGAAAATAATTACCTTTTGTAAATTTCTTGTATGGGGTATGTAATTGTTTGGTTCATTCAAAACCAAAACTAGCAAACTCATCCAAAACATTCATTCATATAACACCAAAACTTAACTATGATATTAGAGAATAACATATAGAGCATGCACGTACTTAGTTGAGCAGCCTCTCTATAAAAAAAGAAAAAGAAAAAGACTCACTTTAAAAACCAAACATTGCTATATATAAAGATCGATTTTGGCCAATTGCTTTTTATTTGATAATAATATTCAAATTATCCCATCGGGCATAATATCGAGCAATTTATTTGCTCTTTTTTCACCTGAAAACGATCAAACGTCGAACAATCACTAACAATTGAACATGCAATAACAAGCATAATCAGTTTGAGCAACATTGGCAATGCATGTATGTCCAGCATCTTGGTGTTTGTTCCAGCACTTCTTCCCGCAGTCTAATAAAGTACACCCGCTTGGATACAGTATAGCTGCTCATCGCATTTCTTTTGTGCATATGCTTGAGGCACGTTTTCGTTGTTCAAGGCAACTGCAAAATCATCAAATTTATATAAGCGAACAAATTTTTTTTCTTTCCCGCAGAGTATATCTAAAGCAATTCTATTCAATTTACAAGGCATCATAGAATATAATGATTTTATGTTTTTTGTGTGTGTTTTCAATCTTCCTCTTCTTGGGTGCCGAACAATGTGGTATATAATAAAGTGTTATGCAAAGGCAATTAAAAGATAGCTTGCATGCTTTTATGACTCAAGCCACGCTTAAGCGGCAAAAATTCGTTGGGATAAGTAGGACTTGTCGTTAATGGGGCCTAGTCCGGTGAGAAAGAGCATTGACCTGCAGATGTGTGGTTTAGGTTCGAATCTCCTTGGCACTTTGATAGTGTGTGTAGGTGTATGAGAAAACCCCCATCTCCCTTGATGAGAGGTGCAGAGTGAGAGTTCCTTGAACTCTTGTGATGAATGCGAATAAGGATAAGTGGTGTACCACTAGAGTTTTAATTAAATTGCTATGTTTCACTTAAAACAAAGAGGTAAAATTTATGTGTTGCATTGTGAATCAAGAATAAGTAATGTTATAACCCAAAAGAAAAAAAAACAAATGCAAAGCACCGAAAAAACTGACAAAAGATAATCCAACAAACCTGAGAAAACAAGAACTAGAAGGAAGAAACGGAAGAAAGAAAACCTAGACATCTCTAGCAACTATGTGTGTAACAAATGTGTATATTTCTGCTTTGTGGAATGTTGGGGAAGAAGACTCCATGGAGAAGAAATATATAAGGAGGGTGAGGATAAGCGGGTAACAAAACAAGGAAAGCTTTTAAACATGTTTTCCTTTTTTTTTAGGGTAATCTACTGAATTACCCCCTGAACTTGTACATAACTCTCAATTACCACCTGACCTTTTTTTTTTTAGCGAATTAAGTGCTCAAATTAAAATTTATTATCAATATTCCCCCCACCGTCAAAATTAGAACATTTCATCCATTATTCCGTCCATTTGACTCACTTTGACTCTTTTTTTAGGGTTATTTTCGTCATCTTCAGCCTATTGAACCCTTACCCAATCAAACCTTCACACACTTCCCACATACATCGCGCTCCACCTCCATTTGTTCATGTTTCTGGCGATTTCCAGCTATCTATCTAGAGAGAGAGAGAGAGGAGAGAGAGAGGAGAGAGAGAGAGAGAGAGAGAGATGAGGACGAACTTACCCAACAGTGTTGATGGGTGAGGACGAACTTACCCTGCAGTGTTGATGGGTCACATAGAGGGAGTTCGGAGTTCGAAGACGGCAATTCATGGATGTTGCCATCACGCGTCTGCTACTGTGGGAAGGTTGCGAAAATTCAGACTTCTTGGACCTCTTCACATCCAGGACGAAGATTTATGTTTGTGCGCGGGTAAGTTGAATTTTGAAGTATGGGTTTCTAATTTGCAGTTTTGAGTTTCCAAGTTTTAAAACTGTCTTTGCAGAATCGTTGTCAAATGTGGGAGTGGGGTGACCCTGTTATGTGCAATAGATCTAAGCAAATAATTCTAGGACTGCTGAGGAGAATTAACAAGTTGGAAGCAGAAAAAAAGAAAGGGAATTCGAAGCTGAAAAACCCATGGTTTTGGGTGTCATTGTGCATGTTTGGGATTATTATATGCTTGATTTTGAATGAAGATAAAGGCACTAATGGGCAGCTGTAAAAAGGGATGAGTAGTTGGCATTTTGTAAGGGTTTGAAAGGGATGGGTGGTCGCCATTTTGTAAGGGTTAGAAAGGGATGGGTAATTGGCATTTTGAAATGGTTAGAAAGGGATGGGTAATTGACATTTTGTAATAGTTAGAAGGAATGGGTGATTGGCTTGTTGTAAAGGTCAGAAAGGGTGTGTAATTGGCTTCATTTTGAGTGTTGTGACCAATGTAATCAATGTATGAGTTGTTTTGTTGAATGATAATGCAAGCTCTCATTTTGACAATTGAAATAGTAACTGTCACACCAAAGATATGAACTGCACTGCAAAGTATGCCAAAATATACAACATTTGAATTCACATGTCATTACATTAATAGCACTTGAAAATACACAGACACATCCCCTAAACAGTCTTGTCCAAAATCCCTTAAACATATACCACATACCACATACACATACACATACACATCCACAACATATAGCTTTGCCATCAAAGCTTGTCCAAATTCAATTTCAAAAATACATCTTCATCACTAACCATTACAAGTTAGCTTGTACAAAATCAGTTCAAAATATACCAACAAATAGATTGCAAACCAAAATGATCCACAAAACCAAAATAAACATCACAATTCTTCAACCATTCACTTCAAATATCTCACTAAACTCTCCATGGCCTTATTCGTTTTGCTGGAGATTTTAACCTAGGCCTTTTTGGAGAAGTTACCATTCGTTGAGGTTGTGAACTTGAAACTTGATGAGCTTGTAAACTTGGGCAGGTTGTGAAGGAGCTGGTGAACTTTGGGTAGGTTGTGAAGGAGATTGGGAACTTGAACCTTGGCCAGGTTGCCAATCAGCAAATAGATTGGTCTTCCTTATGACATGGGGGGCATGGGCTCCTCTTTTCACCTATTTCAAGCATACGACCCTTAAGCCTTCAAAACACACCACAATAATGCAATTATTGATTCAAAACATCAAGGTTTAATCCAAGTACTTACATTAAACTTTGGTCTGGCCTGAGTTTGTTGTTGTTCACTCACAACACCTCTGCCTCTCACAACACCTCTTCCCCTGACATCAACTGTTGCGCTTGCAGTTGTTGTTCCACTTGCATTAGCACTAGCAGTATCAACACCTCCAGTTGCAGCTTCTCTTGCCCTTGCACCTCTTCCCCTTGCACCTCTTCCCCTCACAGCTCCTCTTCCCCTCCTGTTGACTCTTGCTCTAGCACCTCTATGTTGCTCCTTCATTGCCAATAACAAAAAATGACATGTGAACATAGCAAAAAACACTCCAATTCACATGTTAACATAGCCATTTCCAACAAATGAAATGTGGAAACAAAAAAAATTAAAAACAAATCTAACCTGTCCATTTTGGGAACAAGTTGCAAAATTGTGACCTTCTTGTCCACAGTTGCGGCATGTCATTACAATGCCATACCTCTTAAGTTTTGTTGCCCCTCTTGGTATTTCATCAGGTTCTTTATTTTTCCTAAGTTTGGGCCTTCCTGGTTGGATGTGATAAAGAGGTGGCTTGATAGGTACATGCCCTATTTTTCCTCCAATATGATTGACTAGGCATTGGAGATATATAGCCCTCATAAGCCCTATCATATGCCGGCCTTTTGTAAAGTGCATGCACAAAATTCAGAGGTCTGTGCTCACTCTTTACTACTGCAGCCAAGGCATGTGGACATGGGATTCCACTTAAGTCCCATTTTCTGCAGGTGCATGTATGCCTTTCTAAATCCACAACAAACATAGCTCCCAACATACTATTAACTTGATACTTCCCCCCACCAGCATACGAAGCTATGCAGTGGCTGTCTGCCGCGCAAATCTCACAGCCTGGAGTTTCCGGACCGAGGGGATATGCGTTAACACGCGGTTTTTCTGCTTTTGGACGGGATGCGTTTGTACATGGGCGTGCCAGCACGGTCTACCGTGCGTCGAGGTGTTTGAAGTGAGTGAAAGTGTTTAGATGGTGTGCCTGTCTGAACTCGTCTTCTAATCAAACGATTGTAGCCGAGAGAGGAAATAGTCTCGGCTGTAAGGTTCACGGCCTGAACTATAAGGCCGTTGAGTGGTGGTGTTTGGTGGGTTTTAGGGCGGTGCTCCGGTGCGCTGCTCATTGAGCGGTGGTCGTATGATATATGGGGTGAGTGAGCGAATAACAGGGATGGTGCTCCGGCGCCTTGAAGAACAGGGTCATATGATCTATTGATGAATGGATTTTCCTTATAAACTAACACTACTCCTAGGAAGCAAGTAAAATATTGAAAGTGCATTATAGGAAAATAAAGTTGCTCCAGTGGGAGGCTTTTGTTTGGTGTTTGAACCCTTCGAAAGTGGTCATGAGTCCTTGTATTTATAGGCAGAGTTCCTGGAGGGGTAATCGAGGCTGAAATCTGCATGGTGGAGCCTGATTAGCGCAAGTGGGTAGTCCAATCGACATTTGGGATCGTGAAGTATGGTGGTGTGACCCCATGAATCCCGGTGAATCTCGGCCGCCGCCTGATCGTGGGTTCCTGCGCTTCTGTCCGTGGAGACGCATTTATTTGCTCTGGTGGCTAGTCACCTAATCCCTCAAGCTGCAAAGAGCTTTGTGAGAATGTTGGCGTCTAATCATTCTGATCTATGTCACCAATCCTGACTCCAATCACTTCCCCACCTCCCTCGTGCATTAAATGCTTTATTCTTGGCCAGTGGGTTTGCTGCAATAAATAGAGGCCTTGCTTCATTAAATGGAGCGTGGGACCCTGCTGTCATGTGATGATCTGACTTTAATGCTTTTGGCCGTGATCGTGCTCGATTCTCGGCCTCAGCTTATAATTGAGGCCGAGGGTGATCGTGCCTTAGCAATGTTTCTCTTGCTTCTCTGGAAGGTTCAAGCATCCTGGCCGAAACGCTGCGATTTTAGCTTCTTGAGAGAAAGATAAGGCCGAGAAGATAGGTTCTCTCGGCCAGTTTCGTGGCCGTGATTTATCAGGCACAAACAGTGGGCCACTTTCAATTGAATTCTTTTCCACAATAGCAAATATTCTTGGACACAAACTCATGGGGGCACACTGTCTCTCTAAGTCTAGCCATTCTAAGCATCAAGTAGGTTCTAATTCTCTCCAAAAAGAGTAACAATGGGCTTATCCCTGCTTCCAGGATTGTAGCATTAAAACACTCACACAAGTTGTTTAGAAGTATATCACACTTTGGGACTGTACTAAAGTGTGATCTACTCCAATGAGCAGCTGGTCTCTCCTCAGCCACTTATAAGCTGCCTTAGATTGACCAACATCTGCTCCATTTCAGCTTCAAATAGAGGTATTGTTGTTGTTCTAGCTGCTGCCCACAACATATGATTCAAAGCATTACCAGTATGGCCTTGCAAGCTTGAAATTATTGTGCAAGTGCCTCACACAATGCCTGTGTTCAGCATTGGGCATTAAAGCATGAAGGGCATTCCCTAAAACCTTTTTGCTTATCAGTAATGAAAACCTAGCCATTGCCATTTGAATACCTACATCTTGAAAGAATATGTCAAAAAACCAACTCCAAGTCTCTGTGTTTTCAACTTCAACAACAGCAAAAGCAATTGGATACATCCCATTATTTCCATCAACCCCAACTGCACTTAGAATCTGCCCTGGGGGACAACCTTAACATGACACCCATCAAAACCCACCACTGGTCTACAATCCTTCCATAAATCCCTTTTAAGTGCTCCAAAACATAGATAAATCCTCTTAAAAGTAGGATTAGCACCCTGCAATTCAGTTTCACAATGACAGTACTTCCAGCGTTATTGCTCTTTAATTCCTCAACAATAATCCCACAACTTTCCATATTGTTCTTCAATACTACCTTGAATTCTAGCTTTTGCAAAACTCTTGGCTTATAAACTTGAGCCTCAGTTGCATCTATGGCATAATGTTTCCTTATTATCTTCAGGAAATCTGTCACTTTCATCTGGGATATCTCTTAACTCCTCATCAAACCTCTAGATAGCCATGATGAAGTGGATACTTGGTTCTTTGCCTCCTTCCACATGTATGCCTTGGAATATATGTCTTAATCCTTGTAGTTGGACCTTTCCTCACATGAGAAGCATATAGCATCCATGGACATGGAACCTTTTGTTTATTATCTCCTTCACATTTTAGCATCAACCTATATGAATCATTTCTTACCCACTTCAATGGCCTTGCACATGAAACTGCATAATACTTTATTGCTTCCCTACACTACTCCTGTTGGTGTAAATTCCATTCCCAAATGAAATGTGGCTTTAGGCAAATCAGATTCTCTCCTAAACTGCTAAACCTAGGAGCTTTTCTTCTGTGGACTACGGGTTTTCACACCTTCATCCTCAGCAGAGGAGGCAATCAAGACGGACAAGTTCGTCGGTAGTGTAGTCTTGCAATGGCATACCTCACCAGGTTCTTCATTGAGTCTTCATTTTCTTCATCAACTACATGTTTATCAAACAAGTTGTCATCCTCTTCCAAGACTGTCTTGAACCCTTCTTCATCTGACTGCTCAAACTCAGAGTCAATCAACTCAATGTCTGTCTCACTATCATCATCTTCAGCCTCTTCTCCACTATCATCATCTTCAGCCTCATCATCTTCAAATTCATGCCTCATTATCTCCTTCATTATCTGCCTCATCATCACCATCATCATCTAAATCAACATCCACTTCTACAAACTGGTTCCCCAAATCACCAACATCAGTTTCAGTTTCAACTTCTACTTCCAACCCCAACTGTGGAGCAGATGCAGATGCCTGGCTCTCTGAGAAATGTGGTTGATGCTTATATGACAGATATAAAGGTTGAACTCTAGAGGTAGGTGTATGCTCCACAAACTCAACTACATGGGCATCTACTTCAATTGGAACAAATCCCCTTCTTTTGTTCCAGTAGTGGTACTGAATTTTTTTATGATCGTATCCTAACACATAGCAACATCATACAGGTCAAGCATTGACAGGTGGTCAGCATTACAGTTGTCTGCCCATGTTACCTTACCCCGAACATACTTCCCCTTTGAAATATAACCTCCATGGTGAATTTCTAGGGAGAACAAATCTGGATCACCTAAAAAAAAAGAAAATGATATATAAAAGCACTATTTTAACACACCAACTTATCCTTATTGCTCAACTACCATTCTAAACTTGAAATTGACTCAGATCCACCGACTATTATGCAACAAAACAACACAAATGCTTTGGGACCACAAGTATTTCATATTCAAAAAGGCATATCACCCAACACCACAAAATGTCAAAAGCACCGACAGACCAAGGACCAAAGGACCAAAGGACCACACAAGCTTAAACAATTTCAACTTGGGAAAAGCGTTTACTTACTGTATTTGGGAGGAGGCCCTCTGTTCCGCACCTGCAGAGGCAACACATCCAGAGTCATGTTGCGTTAAATCAACGGACCCAAAAGACGCTTTATGAAAAAGCTTTCAGATTCCCTCGATTTCGTCCCTCTCCAACCTTCGATTTTGCCCCCTTTCGCGCCCTCTTCAGTTAAGTCCCTTTCGAACCCTACCAAAGTGAAAGCGATGTGCGAAGTGTGTGAGAGAGGTTGGGAATTCAATCCGCGCTGAATGACGAAAATAACCCTAAAAAAAGATCAACGTGAGTCAAATGGACGAATAATGATGATGAAATGTTCGAATTTTGACGGTGGGGGGAACATTGATAATAAATTTTAATTTGAGCCCTTAATTCGCTAAAAAAAAAGGTCAGGTGGTAAATTGAGAGTTATGTACAAGTTCAGGGGGCAATTCAGCAGATTACCCTTTTTTTAAATGTAGTTAGATTTGCTCTGTTTTATATAGTAGTTATATACTTTTTTTTTAGGGTAACAATTATATTACATTTTACCTTAACGTTATTTGCTAAGAAAAACAAATTCATCTTACCTTGTTCTCAATTTTCTTTTCCATCTTCAATCTATAAAGAGCAAATCGAAAACAATTTTTTTTTACCAACGAGTAATTCAATATATTATATTTCCTTGCAATAGGTGATGTAGCATATGTTGACGTGAGTGAACCTACTAAATTAAGGAGATTTATTTCCTAAGTTAATTAGGTAATTTACTTCCTTATTTCATATAGTTGACACATCCTTGTATACTTAGGAGATATTCGCCGAATTAATTACTGTATCTATTCCTTGTAAAGTACCCTTGTAAACTCCTATATATACCTTCTTATAGAGAAGAATACAATTAACCTAAAGTATTCAAATCATATTCATATTTTAGCATGATATCAGAGCAATCAATCTTATGTTGTCTCTAAGTCCTCAAATCATACCTTCAAATTCAAACACCAACCTAAATCAAATTCCTCAAATCCAACACATATCTTTATCTACCCTTAAATTGTTCCGCTACAATGGGCAATGT
>BJCG01001405.1:0-60133 GCA_005406145.1 Prunus yedoensis
AAAGAAAATTAGAAAAAGGCCCACAACCTACCTTTATTTATTTTATTTATTTTATCAACCATAGTCTATCTTCCCCTCTTTCCTCCTTTCCTCCTTTCCTCCTTTCCTCCTTATCCCCTTTTTTTTCTTTTCTTTTTCTTTTTCTTTTTTTCTTTTCTTTTTTCTCTTTTTCTTTTCTTTACTCACACAAATCAATCACTCTTCCTCCTAAAAACCTAACAATTCGGAATTCAAAAGTCCCAAAACATAATTGGCTTAAAGTAGAAGTTTAATTGCTTGGGGTGTGTCTTTCCCTTTTTTCTCTCTTTGGGGTATGATTTCCTTGAATAATGTTTTTGGTTAGATGCTGGATTAAGCAATACAAAAAATTGGGTTTCCTTTTTTTTTTTTCCTTTTTTTTTTTGAGATAATTATTTGACTATAGCTGTTGTTCTTTTGTTTTTCATCTCTTAGTTGTTGCTACAAAGAGTGTGAGAGGGGGAGAGATACGGATCCTGAGTCTCTACATTTAGTGTCAGTGCATTTTTTAGCATTTAAGACAATTTTAACCCTTATTCATGTAATTTTGGCCAAAAAAAATTACCCTTAATAATCTAATGGGTAAGTGAAATGGTGAAAAAGTAAAGTTTTAATCTAATAAAATTATGATGAGGTTGAATAATTAATTTTCATTATATCAATAAAATGGTTAAGATTGTCTTAAATGTGTAAATGCATTGATGTTAAATATAGAGACTCTAGATATATGCATTGTTCAAATTTTTTTTTTTTTTAAAAAAAAATTCTCACATAAAAGTTAATCTATATATATATATATATATAGCAAAATGTAGAGAATGGTGAAACATTCAAAATACCAAAAAATGCCCTTGATTAATGCAAACCTTAAGAATTGAAATTATTAATTAAATGAGGATAACATGGTAAATTCACACTTTTTCATATTAAAAAAATTAAAATTAAAAGAAAATTAGATAATGGCCTATTTTTATGGAACACAACTACCCATTATCTTTTCTAATTCTAAAATAAATGTTAATTTTTTTAAAAAAACATCTCTTAGGCGCGGAAACCGTGCAGAGAGGCTAGTTAAGATTAACAATACAACAGGTGTATTGATGGGGTGTATTGGTGAGCAAAAATGCTCCCGGCTTTTTAAGGAGGAGTATCCACATTAACTAAAGATGTATGCTCACCACTATCTTTAGAGAGTGACATATGTCCCATAATTAATCTTAGTTAAATTTTACATGAGAATTAAAAAAATGGCTCACAACCGAGCACTTCTCTGTCCTCAACATATATTAAAATAAAAATAAAAATAATATATTAAACCCATAGTACCGGTGGATGCATCAACATGGGAGTCCAGTTTTCCTGTTATCAAAACCCCTGTGCCCCCTGTTTCCTCCTTAGTTTTGTAACATGTGGCACAAAACTTAACACTGATTTCACTCTGTTAACTCTTCAGGTCTTTAAAAAAAATTTAAAGTTTATTAAACAACCACTCAGCACACGGCCACCAACGTATGGCAACTCCCTATCCTCCACAACCCAACCAAGGCTCTCTTTCCCCCTATTTCTCATCAAATTTCTAGCCCAACAGAACATATTTATCTTCTTCGACTCAGATCCTCCATCAACCTTATGTATTGTTCTTCCTTGGAGGAAGCAACCATCGGAAATTCAAGGTTGCGACGGAGTAGCCATGGGAATGTCGAACTCGCAATGAAGCTTGCCGGAATCGTCAAGGCAGAGGACATGTGGGTTCTGGATCTAGTGCGGCAATGCGAAGAGAGAGAGAGGAGAAAGGGAGGTGTGTGTGTTGAAATAAAGGGACCACAATAAGTGAAGGCATATATGGATCTGGATTTGTTGCATCGCAGGGTGTGTGGCGGAGAAGACGAAGGGACTGTGCTTGTGAATAAAATTATTTTAATTTTAATATTCTACCATTCTTTAATACAAATAACAATTAACATAGTTAAATGAGTGTTAAGTTGTGTGCCACATGTCAGAAAATTAAGGAAGAAACAGGGGGGCACAGGGGTTTTGGTAACAGAAAAACTGGACTCTCAACATGGTCAACATGGTCTATTTATATGAAGCGCATTTTGATAATATCATTTGACCTCAATTTATTCCTGATTAACATTTCTTCCCGATTTATTTTTAAATTTTTTTTTGCCACTTTCCGATTTTATTTTTAATCGAAAGTTGTTATAGGGGTTCTATTTGGTATATTTCCCATTATTTATATAAAATTTAGGTACGTATCTAAACTGTAGTGAGATAACAGTGCATATACTTTCAACTCGTTAAGGTTCTCCACACCTTTTTTTTTTTTGAAGTAAAAGCGATTTGGGGGAGGGGAGTTTATACAAATATTTATTAGGTATTGGGGGTTTCGAACCTCAACTTAGATAGATGGAAGTGGAAGAGCTCAACTAGCTGAGCTATACCCCACTAACACGAGTGATCCACATTTTAAATCAAAATACTGTATAATTATATTAGTATTGACTTGGCATAGGTTAATTTTTTCCGAGTGCTACTAAACGAATTCTAAAATTAACTAAGTACACCCTATGATGTTTTTTTGGTGAGAAATTCTATGATTGCATTCATAATTCAGTCAAAAAAGCCACTAGCCACTAAAGGTGGGCACAGTCCGATTTGGTCCGATTTCCACCACAATTGGAAATTGAATTGGTACTATTTAACTGGTCCGGTTCAATCTGATTTTAGTACAAAAACAAATTATGAAACTCGCCGGTCTGGTTTGAATCGATTTCAATCTGATTTTTGTTTTTTCAGTTTTGGACCGAATTATTATTATTATTTTCAAATTATTTTTTATACAAATTCCAACTAAAATTTTATTTTTTGGGCTTGAAAATTAACAAATGATCCAATTTCATACAAAGAGATATATTGGGCCTAGAAAATAAAGATGTTTTGAAGTTGGGCTTGGGGAAATATTAGTTATAAGATTAAAAATGTAGCATTGGATTTAAATAATTTTGTAAAATAAATGAAATTATACACAGTTGATTCCGTCTGATCCGGTTTAGTAAGGTGTGAAACCAGAATCGGAACCGATTGGAACTGGTCCTGTACGATTCAGTACTGGTTTGTTGACTTCTTTAGTCAACTAATTTTTTTCCAGTTTTTTCCATCTGATCCGGCTTGGTGTTTCGGTTTTCCAATCCCGATGCCCATCGGTACTAAGCACAAATGGCCAATACAAACTCGCCATAAAATAACCATTACAATAACGGAGCGATCTGACATCAAAATTAAGACAATTTAGTGCAATAAAAAGGATGCCAAATTCACAGTTTGAGGACCAACAATCTTTCAACACAAATACACGACCTTAAACCTTTTCTCAATGTATTCAGGTTTTGCAAAGGACTCAAGTGCTCACTGTGTTGAGTCAGGTCAAGAGCCCTATTGATATCCCTTTCCTTGCACCTCCGTGTGCTCGTTGTGGTTGTTCGTCTTAGGCACCTGGCAATACGAAAACTTATCTACGCTTGATTAGGGTTGAATTATGTTGAGTTAGTAGGGTGTACTTATTAAAATTATATATATTTGTTTCACACATTTCATATGTCCTTTTTAGTAATTTTATATTAAAGGTAATTAGTAATTCAATAAATACTTTGATAATTGGGTGTACTCGGGTAATTTTAGGGTTCGTTTAACAACACTCTTTTTTCCACATAATATATATGCGTAAAAACAAACAAAAAACACTAAACTAAACAAAACAAACACACCATATATTGTATATATTTGAAATTAGGATAATCAACTGATATACTTCACCTCTCCACTCCAAAAACTTGCCCTTCTGCCAATCTCCTTCCAGTGCTTCCTGGCCGTAGAGACATGCCACAATACTGTTCCAATCAAGCTCACGAGTGATATATATAACTATCGAGAGTGGAAGTTTTTCTTTCTCTCTTTCATTTTTTTCACCACCACCACTTTCTGGAATCATTGACGGAACAGAGCCTCCTCCTGATCTGCAATACCAATATCCTGACTTTTATTAAATGGTGGAGAAGAGATAAAGAGGCTTTAAACTGGCTGAAAGCCACTCTATCTGACGGTCTCCGACAACGTGTCATGGCCAGAACAGACTCTGCACGAAAGGTCTGGCTCAATCTCGAGGCACATTTTGCTGGTCTCGTTCACACTGACATCTATAGGCTCAATATCTCTGCACAAAGCGAGGAAACATGCCACTATGTCAATGGCTGACTATCCTCAAACAAATCAAAGAGCTGGCGGAGAAGCTTACGGATGCTGGTGCTCCTGTGGAAGATCGCGACCTTCTTCATCTACACAATCCTGCCGGGATTGCCAGAGTAGTATAATAAATCCCTTTCGTGCAATGGATAAACAGCAATCCTCTTATAGTTCTTGGAATGAGTTTCAAGACTTCCTGTTGAAGGAGGAAGTACATCTGGATGAACAGCGCAGAAGTGCTGGCCATAAGTCATTATCAGGATGGCCGAGAAGAAGACCATGCCATCGGGATCGATCTGGGAACAACGTATTCCCTAGTAGCAGTGTGGCAGAAGGATCATGTGGAAATCATTCTGAATGATCACGGACAGGAAAGACTGCATCTTATGTTGCCTCCGCAGAAACTGATGAGACTATTTTGGTAGGTGATGCACGCATTTAACCAAGTCGTCAGAAACACAGCCAACTCAATTTTGGTATGTAGGATTAAAACGATCAATTACTATTATAATTGTTGTCTAGTGTTTTCTTTTTATTCTCTTCTCTTGACTTGTCAATCTAAATAATCAGCATGGAATTTGTCATTTACAGATACAAAGAGGTTATATCGGTAGGAGATTCAGTGACACACCTCTGTTCAAAGTGATGTGAAGCTCTGGCCATTCAAGGTCATTGAAGGCCCAGGTGACAAGCCCATGATTTGGTTACCCACAATGGCCAAGAGAAACATGTTATGCTGAGATAATCACAGCCATGGTTCTTGAAAAGATCGGAAGATTGCCGAGAACTACCTGGGCTCAACTGTGAAAAATGCAGTTATTCACTGTCCTCTAGCTTACTTCGGTTGACTCACAGCGTCAGAAACAAAAGCTGCTGGTCTTTCTGCGGCCTAAATGTGATGCGTATTATGAACTAACCAAGCGCTGCTGCCATTGCTTATGGCCTTTACAATAAGGCTGGTTGGAGTAGCCTGCGAAATGTGATGATATTTGATTTGGGTGGTGGAACTTTAGATGTGTCCTTTCTTACCGTGAGCACTTCTGGTGACTTTCAAGTAAGGCAACGGCTGGAGACACTCACCTGGCGGCCAATACTTCGATAACAGATTGGTGAACTACTGTGCCGAGAAATTCAAGAGGGAGCATAAATTGGACGTTAGTTGGAAACAAAGAGCTCTTAGGAGGTTAAAAAATGAATGTGAGAGGGCAAGAGAGACTCCATTTGAGTCTGACATTGACGTTGAAGATTGACTGTTTGTGTGAGAATACTTATTTCACCATCACTTTTAATACTTCGTAGCCATATTTGAACAAGTAAACATGGATTTATTCATCAAGTGTATGGATCCTGTGGAAAAGTGTTTGACTAATCAAAAATGGACAAATGGTGTCGATGATGTTGTTTCTGCTGGCGGCTCTTCTAGAATTACCATGGTGCCAACAGCTATTACAAGAGAGTTTTTCAAGGGAAGGAGCTGTGCAAGGGCGTTAATATCCGGATGAGGCAGTGGTGTATATGGTGCTTGCTATTCAAGGCTGCAGCCTTGAGTGGGAATGGAATGGGGAAGTTTATTCAAGACTTCACTCTCAAGGATGTCACTCCTCTGCCGCTTGTTATGGAGGGTACAGATGTTAATGGTTTGAAAAAATTTGTGAATTTGATTCCAAGAAACGCTATAATTCCCGTGAGGAAGGACATAGAATTTTGTACTGTTAAGGACACCAAGTTTTGATCGACTTCCATATATGAAGGTGAGAGTAGCATACCAGCAAATCTCAACTTTTTGGCTGAATGCAGCCTCCATGACATTCCTCCAGCTCCCAAACATGTTCATAAATTCGATGTTTTCTTTGAAATTGATGCCGACGGTATCTTGAGTGTCTCTGCTGTCAATAAGTCCACTGGCCAGAAGATGAGATGATAATCAACCGGGACAGACCGAAGAACCATTGAGGGAGATGAGACTTTAGAAATGATAATCGATGCCATGATAACGCTGAAATAGCATATATTGTAAAATCAATTTGATGTATCTTTACTGGTTTACTTGTACCAGGTTATATTGTTTTAGGGTGAAATCATGTATTTGTGTATGCTTCATCCACCACCGGATACTTAAGAAATTTTAATCGATGCCATGCGCCTTACGCTGAAATGGCAGCATATATTATAAATAACAGCATGACAGTTGCCATGTGCACTGTGGATCTCGATTGAGCCCATATATTTTGCTTTGCCATCTTTTCCCTTTCCGCTATGTGCATAGTTTTATCAAGCACTTATACTACACATTTCCGAGCTCTTATTTTGGTCAGGCAGGTGGCGTGGTCCAGCAATGAAATCGCATTTTCCCTTACTAGTCTGCATACCTTAAGATGAGAGAGGCGAGAGGAGAGAAAACAATAAAACAATTTTGATATACCAAAATGCATAATGCATAATGCAAAATGTCTTGCTTTTGCCAAAAGAGAATATTTGTCTGCAGGGTTGTGCATTATTACCTTAGTGGCATCTTCACTTAGAGAAAGAACTTTGCCCTACATATACTGCAAAGAAACTCAATTGCATTGTCAATGTCATCGGCATCTACCTTGTGCTCCAAAAAAATCTCCGCCTTTTCCAAGCCCATTAGTTTCCCAAGATTTTGGTGCTTCAATAAATTCCCAACCCATTTCAAATATTTGAGATTTGGAGCAAAAATATTCAGTGATGTGCAGCCACATTCAAAAAAACCCATCTCTATATGTATATCTTCAAGTTTCTCACCTGAGATGGTAAGATGGCAAACGTGTCTGTAATGAGACACAAACCGAAATGATTCCAAAAATGAGCGTTCAAAGGTATTTTCTATTCAAACGTCATTAAAAGAGATCAAGTAACGGGACAAAAATTTCAACGGTTATAAACGAAAAATCAAGATTTAGTCAAATAATATGGTAGAATATTTTCTGATTATTTCATTCTCCGAAAGGAGGTATTTATAATACAGGTTACAAACCCTAGTAGGGTTTAATTAGGAAATAAGTGGAATCCTAATTACATAATATCTACACAAAGGAAAAATAAATAAAACCCAAATAGAATAGGATATGCTCTACTCGCCAACACTCCCCCTCAAGTTGGAGCAAAGACGTCACGCATGCCCAACTTGTCAAGCGAGTTGAGAAAGATACTTGTAGAAACAGCTTTCGTAAGAACATCAGCTAACTGATACTCTGAACGGATGAAGGGGAAGGACAAATCCGCATCCAACTTTTCCTTAATGAAATTTCGATCAACCTACATGCTTTGTACGGTCATGTTGTACAGGATTATGAGCAATTGCAATCGCAGCCGTATTGTCACAATATAACTCCATGGGTTTATTAGGCCCAAAACCAAGGTCTTTCAACAATCTTCTCAGCCATAGTAACTCAGATACACCATGGGCCATTCCCCGATACTCAGCCTCAGCACTAGATCTAGACACCACCTTTTGTTTCTTGCTCCTCCACGTAACAAGATTGCCACCCACAAACATAAAATACCCAGATGTCGAACGCCTATCTGTGGCTGAACCTGCCCAATCAGCATCTGTATACCCTTCTACATTTGTATGGCCATACTTGGAGAAAATTAACCCCTTGCCAGGAGTTACTTTCAGATACCTTAAAATACGAGTCACAGCTCCCATATGATCTACACTAGGAGAGTGCATAAACTGACTCACTATATTTACAGCATACGCAATATCCGGACGAGTATGAGCCAAATAAATCAATTTCCCTACAAGTCGTTGATAACGTTCTTTATCAGTCGGAACTTGATCGGGATATATCCCCAACTTATGATTCTGCTCACTAGGGGTATCAATCGGTTTACAATCCAACATTCCAGTTTCTGCAAGTAAATCCAAAACATACTTTCTTTGGGATAGAAAAATACCATGTTTAGATCTGGCAACTTCAATCCCAAGAAAATACTTTAAATCACCCAATGATTTCATCTCGAACTCGGAAGCCAGATACTTCTGAAGACTCTGTATCTCTACATGATCATCTCCAGTCACAATCATATCATCAACATAAATAATTAAAGCCGTCAATTTACCTTTATGACGCTTCAGAAACAAAGTATGATCAGAGTTACTTTGCACATACCCAAACTTCTTCATGGATGCAGCAAATCTTCCAAACCACGCTCTTGGAGACTGCTTTAATCCATACAAGGATTTCCGTAGCTTGCACACCACACCCTCCTTAGAAGTCACAGGGATACCCGGCGGAGGATCCATATATATTTCTTCCTTGAGATCACCATGGAGGAATGCATTCTTGACATCAAATTGTAGCAGCGGCCAGTCACGGTTAGCAGCTAAGGACAAGAGCACGCGCACAGTGTTGAGCTTTGCTACTGGAGCAAAAGTTTCCGTGTAATCCACTCCATAGGTCTGAGTATACCCTTTAGCTACCAATCTTGCCTTGTAACGGTCAATAGACCCATCAGCCTTGTGCTTCAAAGTAAACACCCATCTGCACCCAACTGCCTTTTTTCCTTTTGGTAGAGGAACAAGCTCCCAAGTGGCATTCTTATTCAAGGCTTCCATCTCAATATGCATTGCATCTACCCAATTTTGATCAGATAGAGCATCCTGCAACTTAGTTGGCACACATACACTAGATAATTGACACAAATATGATGCATATGACTTAGATAAACGATGAGTTGACATATAATGGTTAATGGGATATTTGGACTTGGCATGTATATCAGGAGAATATTGTACTTTAGGTTTTCCACGAGTAGTGCGTGGAGGCAAAGAATAATTAGACACATCACTAGAAAGTACCTCATTATCACGAGTTGATTGGGGCAGTAGGGCAGAGGGGGGTCTTGTATCAATTTCATCTGTATGAGAGTTGCTAGTATCACTGCTACGTCCCTCTAATGAAGACTCAAAAAATTCCAGATTTTCACCCGGCGACCGGTCGTCGCACTCAGGGCGACCGGTCGCTTCACTTGCATCGTTACCATCGTCGCTCGTCGAGGAAGGCGACCGGTCGCTTACTACCTCGCGACCGGTCGCTTCCTGTGTCTCAAAAAATTCTTCTTCAAATCCAACTTTTTCCACATTGTCTGCTTCGAAACTCACTACAAGAAAACAGGCCTTCTGTGACCAAATTTTATGTGGCGCTGCTGAAAATTCCGTCACATTTGACTTTTATAAGTGAGAAAATTTTGAAAGTCGTCACCTAAACGTCTTGAAGAGATGTAACAAAATTTTCGCTCCATGTTCGTCATGTTATAATTTTGGTGTCGTCACAAATTAAAGAGCGGGAAATCTTGGCGCCCAATTTTTTACTAAATGTGACGAATAATGCACATTCGTCACAGACCATGAAAGTGAGGCCTGAAAATTTTATTGGGTGAAGATTGGCAGCGTCACTTATGGCCCAAAAGAAAAAGAAAAAAAAGCTTCGTTCAATTCAACCTAAAGCTTCAGTCACTTGCTCATCCAAAAAAAAAAGCTTCAGTCCCTTCATCGTCATCACTAGCTGCCCTCTCATCCACAAACCACCGGCGACGACGACCACTCCTCCTCTCTCTCTCTCTCCCCTTCGGGTGACCCATTGTCTCTCACATTCAATCACCAACAAATTCTCATTTCAATCTATTCCCTCGATAATGACCACAGCTAATTAAGTCCTCCTTCCACTTGTAATCTCTCATCCCCTTGACCCCCATTCTAAAAAACCCACAGGTAAATAGAACTTTCTACATTGATTGTTAAATTGTTGATTGTTATTCCCTGTTCAATTATTGATTATTATTTGATATCTATTCGTTGGCTTTTTCTGTATATTTGAGTATTTGAGGTAAAATAGAAATTTCTTCTGGGTGTTGCAGTGCTCTTGGTCAATTTTGCTAGTTTTCGTTCTGTTCGGGTAAGTTTCTTTTACTTTCTGGTTTGTGTTGTTTTGATTCATGCTTTAATTTGTAATCTGAACATGGCCAATATGAGAAATTGTATTTTGACAATTTGATTAGATGAGAAATTGTAGAATAACTTATTTTGACAATAACTTGTAGGTTTTGGTATTTTGCGTTCCAAACACCCTATACCCATTTGTAGAAGGGCTTCTTGGTCCTGTAATGATTGCTCGCATTGGAGGGGTAAGTTTTCAGCTCCTGCTCCCTTTGCATTGTTGTAGCTTCTGCATTTTTTTTTCATGATAAATGTGTTTTGATGTAATGCCTACTGACATGTATTGTTCTTTACCTTTGTGGTTTTTTTTTTTTTTGGCACATGATTCCCATATGCAGATTATCACAATACCTCTGCTGTGAAGTTACCCGTTTATAGCAATGTTATGAACCCTCTACCTGATGTTAAATATTGCATATGTGCTGAAGAATGTCTTATCTGTAAGTGCAGACATGACTTTATATATCATTTCAACTAACACACTTGTATGCATCCTTGCGTTACAAAGACTTGGTGAACTAATATTCCACCATCATCTTGATACAAATCTCATTAACAACAAAACCAAACTACAAGTCTGTCATCTTAACTGAAAAAAGTAAAAAGAAAATGACTATATCTACTCCACAGCAGCTCACTTATTGATAAAATAGGGGACCAATATGAATTGTCCTGATTATATTGTTAGTGACCAATTTCTCATCTTGACAATTGATTGAATTAATTCTACAATTGACTAGGACTTTTGTCATTTGTATTTTGACAATTTGACTTTTCTATGAATTTGGGCAAGTTTTTTTCAGTACTTCATACTCTTATGTTCAATGACAGTGGTGTAGATTTTGGCTTTATATCCCAAGTATTCAATTTGATATTTGATAATGTTGTCATATGTTCAATTGGTTGTTGCCCTGGACTTTGCATTCACCATTTTTTGAATTAATTCTCTGTTTTTCTACTTAGAGAAATTAATAGTCAAGTTTGTTAAAGTTCCATTTCAGATTTAATAATTTTGCTCCTTTCTTTCTTTTCTTAATTATAAACTTTCCCATGAAACAATATATTTCTGATACAAAAATACAACCAAAAAAAAAAAGTTTGAAGCTTTGTTTTAAACCCAAAGGCAGAGGAGACAGAGAGTTCATATATCTCTTTCCTCAACATCATCTACAGTTAGTCATAGGGTAATGCCATTCTAGCTTAAGCTGTCTCATGATTAAGTTTGAGGATTAACTAATGGCAATCGAGATTAAATTATCTTTGATATCCCCTGGTGTTCACTGCTTACCAATTACATTGTTTCTTTCAAATAAAATGATGTTTTTCTACACAACATGTCATTACTACCCCCGTGTGTCACAACCCATGATAGGCTTGACTCACTCTAGTCAGATTTCAAAGTAGCCCAACTCCATTTTCCCTTTTGAAACAGATTTATAGATGTGCCTTATAATGGTCAAAACTCAATTTTTTTAAACCTACACTTCTATTCCAGTTGTGTGCTTTTAGCTTAATCCATGGTGTTTTTCCTCGCATGGAGACCTCTAGCTCATCCACTCCTTCTTCAATGGCTTCAAGTTCTGAGTTGAGTGCAATTTATGATCAGCTCAAGATGCTATCAACTAATTTTGTCACTTTGCAAAAGGAGAATGAAGATTTGAGAGCTCAATTGAGGTTTGTTTTGACTGCATCTCATGGCCAGACCAGCACCAGCTCTAGAGGTAGTAATGGTGTCCATTCTGATGATGACTATTATGATGAACTAGCAAATCAGAATCTTGATGAGAACTGATTTAGGGATTATATCCATGTGGAACATACACTTGCTCTCTAGACTTACTTTTGGTTGTACAAAGTCTAGAATTAGTTTGGGATCTTTATTTTGGAACACACTTACTCTCTAGACTTACTTTTGGTTGTACAAAGTCTAGAATTAGTTTGAGATCTTTATTTTGGAACACAGTTGCTCTAGACTTACTTTTGATTGTACAAAGTCTAGAATTAGATAGTACAAAGTCTAGAATTAGTTTGGAATCTTTATTTTGGAACACACTTGCTCTAGACTTACTTTTGGTTGTACAAAGTCTAGACTTAGTTTGAGATTTTTATTTTGGAACATACAATGTAATTACCTACTTTTATTAATGGAAATGAGATTATCTTTTTTTATATTATACATTGAAAAAGATGAGAACAAAGAATTGTGATTGGATTTGCACATATTATTCATAATTAGGTATTGGTATGGAACATGTGTGATACAGACCTCATCACAATCTGAAGAAATATGTGAGGCCAACATCGTCACAGATAAAAAGACATTTTATGCATACATCGTCACATACTAGAAATTATGTGACGTGTGCATCGTCACACATTAAAAAATATGTGATGCGTGCGTCATCACACATTATATAAATATGTGACGCCTAAAGCGTCACGTATTGTATACGAAGAAGCATTTTATACCCAGTTTAGGAGAGGAATTACTCCTCACAGATGCCGCTAAACCGTGACCCAAATCACGCATCACTAATAGCTGTATTAAGTGACAAACGGACGGCCACATAATCAAACGTATAGTGACGCGGTATGTGTCACAGATATCGGGTATATGTGACGAAGGAAGAAAGCGTCACGTGGGAGAATCGGGACGGGGAGGGGTATAGGTGACGAAAGCTGTGACGCTAAAATTGTGTCACATATACTCAACTGTGACGAAATTCCATGTTTCAGTGACGACTACCCCTCCTCACAAAAGGCATGTTTTCTTGTAGTGACTCTTCAATTCACTCCCCATCTCCCCCTGAATTGAAGAAGAGGAGGGAGAAACATAATATGGAACTTCTTCATGAAATGTGACATCCAAAGTAACATGCACTTTGGGTAGGTGGATGATAGAATTTATAACCCTTCTGAGTAGAAGAATAACCAATAAAGACACATCGCAAAGCACAAGGATCAAGTTTACTCCGTTGATGAGAGTAGACATGAACATAAGCAACACATCCAAAAACTTTAGGTGGCAACTTGGAGACGGAGACAGGGGAAACATGGTCACCAAACACATCATGCGGAGTCTTGAAATCAAGAACCTGGCTAGGCGTACGATTAATCAAATAGGCAGCAGACAGAACAGCATGCCCCCAAAGGTGATGGGGAACAGACATATCCAACATGAGTGAGCGGGGCAACTTCAAGCAAGTGGCGGTTCTTTCTTTCAGACACACCATTTTGTTGAGGAGTAAAAGGGGGTTGTCGTTTGGTGAATAATACCTTGAGCACGGAAGAAAGACGCCAAAGTATGATTCACATATTCACCTCTGTTATCTGTCCGGAATACTTTGACCCGAGCATGAACTGAGTAGACACCATAGTACAAAACTCTGGAAGGATGGAAGCAACATCATGTTTATTTTCAGCAAGAAAACCCAAGTAAGTCGAGTACAATCATCAATAAATGTGACGAACCAACGAAATCCGTTCGAAGTAACACGAGCCGGACCCCACACATCAGAATGCACTAAATCAAAAGGCTTTGCAGCTTTACTGTCACTCAAGGAAACACAGTGCGATGGCTCTTTGCCAAATACATGTCTCACACTTAAAACTGGACTCATCACAGGAGCGAAATAAAGATGGAAACAGACGCTTAAGGTAGCCAAATGACGGGTGTCCCAAGCGACGATGCCATAACCAAATTTGTTGTTTGTCTTTGACACTGCAACTTTGAACAGTATTAACGACACGATCACGAACTGGTGCAGAAGGCAATGTCAAATTAATATAACCCCCCCTATCCGTTTACCATGCCCAATCACCTCGTGAGTCTTGAGATCCTGAAAAGAGCAATGGGTAGGATAGAAAGTAGCAGAAACATTAAGTGTATCAAGTAATCGACCAACAGATAACAAATTACAATGGATATTGGGAACTAATAACGCACGAGACAAGGACAGAGTTGGAGTGAGAGAGATTGTGCCCTCGCCAGTAATTGGAGAGGCAAGCCATTAGCACTAGTTATGTATGGGTCACGGGTGTTACTAGACAACTCATCAAAAAATTTAGCATCATAAGTCATATGATCAGAAGCACCAGTGTCAATTATCCAAGTATTGAAGCCAGTACCTGGAATAGAGTCAGAAACACGCAAATTTGCACAAGCAGCAGCAGCACCAACAATGGAATTAGCACCCATGATTGTAGCAGAAACTCACATCACGCAGAGTATACAACAGAACACAGCACAGACACAAATATGGCAGATGCACGAAGACAACAGAGGCACAAACACAGTAGAGGCAGATGCACGAACACAGTAGAGGCACACAGTAGAGGCACGAACACGACAGAACACACAGCGGAACACGGCAAAGGCACAGACACAAGAACCCTAAAAAATTAGGGCACAGAGTAGAACACGAGCACAAGAACCCTAAAAAGAAATTAGGGCATAGATAGAACACGGGTGGGCACAATACACAGGTTTCCAGAAACCTGCTCTTGATACAAGTCAACAATATGGGTAGAATATTTTCAGATATATTTCATTCTCCGAAAGGAGGTATTTATAATACAGGTTACAAACCCTAGTAGGGTTTAATTAGGAATAGTGGAATCCTAATTACATAATATCTACACAAAGGAAAAATAAATAAAACCCAAATAGAATAGGATATGCTCTACTCGCCAACAGATTTAACGGTTATTTCAACTCTGATTTTGATGATTTTTTACAGCTACACTCCTTGACCCTATATGAATACAATGACTGCATTCAATCGTCAATTTAAAATATTTATACTAGTGGATACCACAAAATCTTATGTTATATTTAACTAAAGTATAAATAAACTCTGAATCGTTAGTGAATATATTATTTTGATGGCATACACATTCTACGAAACTAGTTTCAACGATCCAACCGTCAAACTTGTTTGTTTATACTTCGAGATCATATACGTCAAGTATCGGAAAAAATAAACATTCAGAGATCAAGTAACCGGGCAAAACATTTCGACGGTTATAAACGAACGATTTAATGGTTATTTCAACTCTGATTTTGATGATTTTTTACAGCTACACTCCTTGACCCTATATGAATACAATGAACTATTTCGATCGTCAATTTAAAATATATATGTTCTAACAAAAACCCAATCCGAACTACAATAATATATTTTTCTAACAAAAATCCAATCCGAACTAAATAATAAATTTAAAGCTACTTAATAATATATATACCGTTTAATTTCTTAAGTGTTATGCATACAAAATAAAAAACCAAAATAAATTGGTTTAGGCGACGAAATATTTGGATTACGTCATGCAAAGATTTTAAAAAATAATTTTATTTATTTTTGTAAAGACTTTGCGCAACGAACCACACTTGGTAGAGCAAAGTTTTGTGCAACGAAGTTTAATAATTGGTCGCGCAAAGTCATGCAAAGATTTTAAAAAATAATTTATTTTATTTTATTTATTTTTGCAAAGACTTTGCGCGACGATGTTTTGTCGTCGCGCAAAGTGACTTTGGGCAACGATTGTGTTTCGTTGCTCAAAATTTAGTCGCGTAAGACTTTTAGAGACAAAGTTTTGGCTTTCGTCGCGCAAAGTCACTTTGTGCGACGAATTTTTTTTCATCGCGCAAGGGATTTTTTTTACTAGTGAATGCATATATAAAATTTATGCAAAAAAAAAAAAAGAGAAGAGAGAAGGAAGAATATAAAAAGGAGGAGAGAAGGGATCAAAAGAAGAAAAGAAAAAAAGGTATTATGACCCGTCCTCAATCGGGGATTTTTAAAATTCGAGGATCCCTATACCCGCCCCTAATTTTCACTCAAAATCTTCCCTTGTTAGGGTCGGGTAACTGATGGGGACTTGACTCGGCAGGGATCTTCACTAACTATGTCTGTCTTAGCTTCATTTACTTTCTCATCTCCCTCATGAGTAAGCCTAAGAATATCCCAAGCTTCTGTTGAGGTTTCACAGTTTTCTATGTAAGTAAACTGATCAGCGTTCACAACAACAAATAAAGCATTCAAGGCTTTCCTATTAGAGTTGGCAAAGGTCTGTTCTTCAATAGTTACAGTCCAATCATCCTCCTCTTTTAATTCACGTTCCCAAAGGGATTAATGATGGTTGGAGGATTCCAGCCATCTACAATCATTTTCTAAGCCTTAGAATCTAAGGAATCTAAGGCAAGTAATAAAGCACGCATCTTTTGTTTCCAAGCGGTGTAGCATTCACCATTAAAAACTGGTGGGCAACCAGAGAGCCATGAGCACTATCTCTTTGCATAAAGATGACTCAGAGTCAAATCTACACTAATTAAAATATAGTGGCAGCTCTGATCGATACCAATTGTAAAACCAGTCGAAATCAATGTGAATGTACTTGGAGGACTTTTGTATGTAGGCAATATTATACTCATACTCTCCACTGATCAACAATGGTGAAGCAATAAAAATAGTTTTTGAATGCTCAAGATCAAATTAAAAATATTTCAAAAACTAGAACTAGGTCTGCACAGATTTGGTAAATATGGACTTTTCATTTTTTTAATGAAAAATGGATGAGCTCTAAGAGAAGAGCAAGTTGTGTTGGGAAAATGGCTCACCTAAAGATACAAGGAACATTTTGACTCTGCCTAAAAGCGACCGGTCTCTGGGCATTTGCGACCGGTCGTTTTGAAGCAGAGTCGAAAAGCTGGAGAATTGGTATCCGCGACCGGTTGCTCCAGTTGTGCTGTGTTGGTTTTCCTACGTGTTTTCAACTACTTTTTCAACGGCTATCGCTTTCCACAAGATTGCAGGGGCTTAGTGGGTCACTTCTGAGTTAAAAGAATGTTGACTACCTGCTGGATAGTTGGGAGAGCACTTATTGCCAAATTGGTTTATTTACTTCAAAGAATTCCCTCTCCATTTTCTAGTTTAAGTGGGAGGTGGCTGAGTGGGAATTTATTACCTACTTGATCTGACATTTAGTCTAAGTGGTGACTAAAAGAAGGAACGTGGAGCACAAGATGATGCCTTATCTCATGTCCATTGGTCTATGTAGGTAATGGGGTTTGAAGCAAGATATCATAAGATGAGAAAACAAGTTGAATATATGTAGTGGCAAGCTAGAAACTAAGTTAGAGTTTCTTGTGAGAGTTCAGAAAAACCAAGGGGAGAGCAAGAGTGTTCTCTAAGTGTATCAAGATGTTGAGCAAGGGTGAGAGAGAAACAGATTGTGAGGGTAGAGTTTTAAGGGGGTTTTCTTTTGTAAACCAAAGTTGTAACCTATCTTCATTAGTGAAATTTCTCAAGGTGATCACCAAAGAAGCTGTAGGCAAATTGCTGAACCTCTATAAACACTTGTGTCATTTGTGCTTGGTTATTTTTTTGTGAGTGTGTGTAAGACTCATCCATCATTGAGTTCTTTGTCCAAAGTCCATCAACAACAAGATCTTTAAGGGCATTGAGTTAGTATCAATTCACAACAAGTTGGTGTACATAGGAATTTTGAAAACTAGTTTCAAAATAGGAGTTTGAAATAATACCAAAAAGATCTAAACAAGAATGAGTAGTTAGGAGATAAAGTAGAAAGAGTCGTTGGGATTAACAGACACAAACTTAAAAGTCAAGATCTGTAAGAAGACATCTTTTGAGAAATGTCACATGACGATACTACAAAACATGGATCAATACAAAACGAGATGGACTGCTCGAAAGATGATGTGAACAGTTTCGTGGGAACCAAGAGAAATATTGCAGCAAATGCAAAATTAAAAGATGGATCAATACAAGGAGCTCAATCATCTCCAACAAACAACCCCAACCTTTTTTTTAGCCAAACGAAGAACCCCAACCATCTCTAGCCCAAACCATATGATGATCTCAATTTTCCAAGTGTTTGTTTTTTAAAATTTATTGAATTGATATGGTAAAATTAGTTAAGGTGGAGGTGAATTGGTTTCGAGATACAAGGATTTGGAAAAATTATTTCTACAGGTAAACGCAGAGGAAATAAGGAAATAATGAAAGAAGAGAAAACTAGCAGAGGAAAGAATAAGAAAAACATAAAGAAAGAGGAGAGATGTAGAAGGGATAAACGCGAAAAGAAGAAGAAGGAAACAGACAGAGAAGGAAAAGAAAGAAAACAGAGAGATATAGAGACATATGGGATAAAAGCAAAAAAAATATGGGGTTTTACTAAAAATGACAAATAGGAAGGCAAAATGTTAAAATAGTCTAGTGACTATGACATAAGAGTAATTTCATGTGAAAATGACTATTTTAACATTTTGTTTTGTGTGAATGACTTTTTTAAAATTTGCTGAAAGAATAAATAAAGAGGAAGAAGGAAACCGGCAGAGGAAAATAAGAAAAAAATAAAGAAAAAGGAGAGAGATTGGAAAAACACAGGGAAAAAAATAGAGGGAGAGAGGAGAGAATGAAAAAGAAAGAAGAAGAAAAAAAGTAAAAAGGAGCGAGAGAAGTGAGAAGGAAAATAAAGAAAAATGAGAGAGAGAAGGGATAAACGCATGAAGAAAAAAAATGGAAATAGAGAGATAAGGAGAGGAACATAAAGAAAAAGGAAGAATGAAAAAAAAAGGAGAAAGAGAGAAGAGTGGACTATAAATAAAGCGCAAAAAATAGTCAATAATAGTAGTCTTTGAAACTTATTGATCTGGTGTTCAACCCCAACCGAGTTCCCATATGTTTGGGGATTATCTAGAAAATGTCGTGCGTAATTCCAAACCGGGTGGCAAGGGGGATAATGGTCCCTTGCATCAGTCCAACCGGTTCTAGGTTACAGGTTTGCCCTAGCCTTGGGTGTGGGTAGGAGTAGCCTCTACCTCTCCTAAATTTTGTTGACCAAAAAAAAAAAAAAACCTTACTTAGTCCAATGATTTAGGGGTTTTAACAAAAATGGACAAATAAGAAGGCAAAATGTTAAAATAGTTCAACCGCTCTAAAATTGGACAATTTGATCCAATCATTGTCCAACAGTGACATGAAATTACTCTTATGTACTATTCAATATTAACATTGAAATTACTGTTCAATAGTGACATAAGAGTAACGTCATGTCACTGTCGAACAGTGACAAACTGGTTTGTCCAATTTTGGAGCAACTAGACTATTTTAACAATTTGTTTTGTGAGAAGGATTTTTTTTTTAACATTTGATGTTCCATTTATTTGTACTAGTCACTGTAACTTTTGCTTCTTTTCTTTTTTTTTTTTTTTTTTAATTTATAATATATCGGGAGTGACTTTTGCTTTTGGCAACCCCCTTCATCCTCACCTTTTTTGCTTTCTATTACGACCAAGACTTCAAGCTTCTTTCGTTATAATTATTGATTTTTTAAGGGTTATAATTATTGTTATATGATGACAATCGTGTTAATTATTCAAAATGGATCTCCAAGGAAGTTGCTCACACTAAATGATACCGCCAAGACAACAGAGAAAAAACAACCCAAGCTTTGCATAACTTTATTACATATTCATGTCTGGTCTCAATTTTCCAATTGAGGCCTGTCCTCAACCGGGGATTTTTAAAATTTGAGGATCCCCTATCCCGTCCCTAATTTTCTCGAAATCCTCCCCATTAGGGTTGGGTAACCAATGGTGACCCAACACTGAGGAAATAAGGAAATAATGAAGAAGAAGAAAACTAGCAGAGGAAAAGAATAAGAAAAAGATTATAAAAATAAAAATAATAAAATAAAAAAAGAGGAGAGACGCAAAAGGGATAAACGCAAAAAAAACAGAAAGAGAAGAGAAAAGAGAGAGAGAGAGAGAGAGAGAAAGGTATAATGCAGAAAAATATAATAAAGAGGAAGAAGAAAACCAGCGGGGGAAATAAGAATTTTTTTTAAAAAAAGAAGGAGTGAGAATTGATAAATGAAGGAAAAAAAAAGAAAGAAACTGAGAGAGAGAGAAGGAAAGAATGAAAAAAAGAAGAACAAAAAAATGAGAGCGAAGGATGAACGCCGAAAAATTATATAGAGAGAGGCTAGGATAATCGGAAATAATAGAACTGGCAGAAGAAACAAGGACAACGGAGATAGAAAGTTTTAATGAAGAAAACTGCGATAGCGAGCGAGAGAGAGAGAACGCACGAAAAAAAGGAAATAGAGAGATAAAGAGAAGGAACAGAAAATTAGGAAGAATAAAGGAAAAAGGGACGAGTGAACTATACATAAAGGGGCAAAAGAGTCAATAAAAATAGTCCTTGAAACAAACTTAATTAAAAAATACATAACAAAAGTGTATATATATATAAAGAGCCATTAAACTTGAAAGAGTATATACTCATCAACTTCTCCTTCCAGCCAGTCTCCTGCAGGTGCTTCCATGGCCGTAGAGAACATGCCACCATTTCAGTTCCAATCAAACTTACGAGTGATATATATAGCTATCAACAATGGAAATATTTTTCTCTTTCATATTTTGACTACCACAATCTTTCTGGAATCATTCATGGAACAGAGCCTCGTCCTCGGTACTTTGGTCTACCTTTAGTAATTGGTCCGGCAGACATCAAAAGGGATTGAGATGGTTCAAGAGAGCAAAAGGCTTTGAATTGGCTGAAAGCCACTCTATCTGAAAGTCTCCAACAAATTGTCATGGCCGGAGCTGACTCTTCACGAAAGGTCTGGCTAAATCTCGAGGAACACTTCGCCCATCTCTCTCATGCTCGCATCTATCAGCTTAAATCTGATCTACACAAAGTCAAGAAAGATCCAACTATTCCGATGGCTGAGTATCTGGAAAAAATCAAACAGCTGGCGACCGATCTCGCAGCCGCCGGTGCTCCTGTGGAAAGTCAAGACCTACTCCATGTACACGTCCTGGCAGGATTACCAGAGCAGTACAATCCCTTCGGTACATGGATAAAACAATCCAGTAAGTGGTTGGGATGACTTGTGCGAGTTATTGTTGAAAGAGGAAATGCGTCTGGATCCACGGCGCACATACGACTTAGACATACTTCTCCTCTCTTCTCCTCAAGAAGAAGAGTACGCAATCGGGATCGATCTGGGAACGACCATTCCCGCGTAGCCGTGTGGCAGAAGGATCATGTAGAAATCATCCTCAACGATCACGGGAACAGGAAGACTGCATCTTATGTTGCCTTCACTGAAACTGATGAGACTCATTTGGTAGGTGATGCAGCATTTAACCAAGTCGTCCGAAACACAGCCAACTCCATCTTTGGTACGTATCATATGTAGGATTAAAGTGCTTTGCTTGTACAAATCCAAAGGTTGATTTTGATTTTTCATGCCAGCTAATATATGTGTTTGCATGAATTGTAGTTTAAATTGTCTAAACCCAGTAAGATCCTTCCGAGGTGTAAAAAAAGTTATTATTGGTTAAGAAGCTATTATACTTATTAAAATTCCTACTTAAGTCTGCATCTGATAGAACTTGGCATCCATTTGCAGATACAAAGAGGTTAATCGGTCGGAGATTCAGTGACGCCTCTGTTCAAAGTGATGTGAAGCTCTGGCCATTCAAGGTCATTGAAGGTCCAGGTGACAAGCCCATGATTGTGGTTACCCACAATGGCCAGGAGAAACAATGTTCTGCTGAAGATATCTCATCCATGGTTCTGAAAAGATGAGGAAGATTTCCGAGACCTTCTTGGGCTCAACTGTGAAAAATGCAGTTATCACTGTCCCTGCTTACTTCAATTACTCACAGCGCCGAGCTACAAAAGAAGCAGGCATCTCTGCTGGCTAAATGTGTTGCGTATTATGAACGAACCAAGTGCTGCTGCCATTGCTTATGGCCTTAACAAGAAGGCCGGTTGGAGGCCCACGAAATGATGATATTTGATTTGGGTGGTGGCACTTTAGATGTGTCATTGCTTACCATAAGCGCTTCTGGTGACTTTCAGTAAAGGCAACGGCTGGAGACACTCACCTTGGTGGCCAGACTTCGATAGCAGATTGGTGAAATACTGTGTTGAGGAATTCAAGAGGAAGCACAAATTGGATGTTAGTGGAAATAAAAGAGCTCTTAGGAGGTTAAAAAATGAATGTGAGAAGGCAAAGAAGAGACTCTCATTTGAGTCTGACTTCGAGGTTGAAATTGACTGTTTGTGGAGATACTGATTTCACCATAACTTTTAGTCGTGCCATATTTGAACAACTAAACAGGGATTTATTTATCAAGTGTATGGAGCCGGTGAAGAAGTGCTTAAAGGATGCTAACATGGACATAAGCAGTGTCGACGATTTGTTCTTGCCGGTGGCTCTACTAGAATTCCCATGGTTCAACAGCTATTACAGGAGTTTTTCAAGGGGAAGGAGCTGTGCAAGGGCGTTAATCCGGATGAGGCAGTGGCATATGGTGCCGCGGTTCAAGCCGCAACCTTGACTAGGAATGGAAAAGGGGAGTTTATTCAGGACTACACTCTCAAGGACGTCACTCCTCTTGCAATTGGTTTGGAGTTTGCAGATAATAAGAAGTTCATAAAGTTGATTCCAAGAAACTCACTAATTCCCGTCAAGAAGAAAAAAAATGTCCTATCAAGGATAACCAAGTTTCGGTCGACTTCCGCATGTATGAGGGTGAGAGTAGCACGCCAGCCAATCTCAACTTTTTGGGTGAATGCAGCCTCCGTTACATTCCTCCAGCTCCCAAACTTGTTCATAATTTCGATGTTTTCTTCGAAATTGATCCCGATGGCATCTTGAGTGTCTTCACTGAAGATAAGTCCTCAGGCCAGAAGAATGAGATCATAATCAACCGTGACAGACCGAAGAACTTTGAGGGAATTGAGAGAGAGGTTAGAAATTTTAATCAAACTCTGAAATAGCATGTATTATATAAAATCAAACTCTTTGATATATCTTTACTTGTACCAGGTTATGTTGTTTTAAGGTGAAATCATGTGTTTGTGATCTACTTCATCCAAGGGATACTTGCAGCCCCAATATTCCTTACCAACTATGGCCGTCTACACCACGCCGCATCGCAGCATTTTTAAGTGTTTGCATCTGTACCTTGTCAACTCAATGGTCCTCACCATGCGGTGCCTCACTGTTTTCTTATTAATGCTTGATTATTACTCTCTTCGTTTAAACTGTGTTAAAGTTGCATATTTTGTTATACAAACTGGTTAAACTACAAATTGGGCTCAATCAGCTGGAGCTGGTGTTGCGCTTGATTTCTTTGATGGGCTCATTCGAGCTTGGTTAACTTGTAGAATAAACAATTCAAGCTGATTGGGAATGGGTTGAAGAAAATGGACCTTCAACAATCCAACTACGACACTAGAAAGAAACTGTTTTGCAATAATGTTGAAAAAATAAACATAAACATCTTTTCCCTTCAACCTTCTAATGTCATCAATACACAAACACTAGAACCCTACTACTTGTACCAAATACAACAATATAGCTCTAAGCTGTTCCAAACTTTAAAAGCAAAAGTTACAAGACTAGGGTTCTGTAAATAAAGTTCCACTCCACGTCCATCACCATCCAGCCAAAAGTCTTGATATCATTACAAAATTAGCGTAGGTCCTGTATTTTTCAAAAGATTTTGTTGATGTAAACTGTTTTTTTGTGAAAGATAATTGTGGCAGTGGAGGCCATCTTGCTTTGTTTTACCTTTTTTAAACATATGATGGGTGGGTTAAATAAAATATGACCGTTTTCTCAAAATTCTGAGCTTGCTCGAGAATATACCTTGCTAACTCCATTCCATTGAACCCATCGGAAAGCTCTATTGTTACCTCCTTGAGCTGATCAGTAAAATTCAGTTTTAGGATTTCCAGTATTTCCTACTGTAGAAATTTAGGAAGGAATAGAAAATTAGGGAATGGCTCACTGAAAGTGATGCCTGTATTCATTCATCTTTATATGATATTACAGTTGACCTTTGCCTAAGTATGTATGGAAAGCTACGGTTAATAAGGTAATACAAGATTTACACAATCATAGATTTAAACTAATACTAATATTGAGGAGAGATTGTATCACGACATCATGAATCCTGATTTGCATATGATTCAGCAATCATAATAGCGGGGGAAGAGATGTTAGGTTGTGACTTGGGCTGATTGACTGATTGACTCTCGTCACGCCACCTCTAGCAAAACGGAATGTAGTGAAGATTGAGCTTGGTAGCAAGGAAATGGAAGCGTTCTCGAGATAAACTCTTGGTAAAGAAATAATCGAGTTGATGAGGAGAGGGAGGAGCTCACGAACAAAGTCATAATCAATCTTGATTTTCCGTGTGCGAGCATGGAAGATGGGATTGGCAGCCATATGAAGAGCGGAGAGATTATCAACAAAAAGACAAGGGGAAGCGAGAAGAGGAACACCAAGTTCGCAAAACAAGTAACAAAACAAGCAGAGTTCAGCTGCAGTAATAGCAAGAGCCCGATAAGGAGTGGCAATTTCTGATACGATTCCCGCACGGAAAAAACACAACCCAAATCCGCACGATTAATAATTGGGTAATTTTCGGGTCAACCGTTATGACCCGTTTAATAAACGGGTGGGTTTCTGGTCAACTCACCAACTCATTTAAATACTCACTAACCCGTTTAAATTATGTTAGTCTATAATAAATATTACAATTATACACTTATAATCTAAGGATCCCTTGGGAACTAGTGGTAAGCTCTTAGGCTTTAAAGAAAAGGTGATGGGTTTGAAACCCCTACGATCAAACGATAACCAAAATCAAATCCGAGCATACCATCATGCTCGGGACAACATATGGATCATTTTAGGACCAAGATGGACACCTAAACAGTGCCCACGCACTGCCACATGCGCCGACAGCGCGTGGGTGTCTAGAGAAATTCTGGTGACTGGAAAATCTCAAAATCGTTGGTCAAGACCATGATCAGGACATTAAGTGGAACAACTTTTGTTCTTGGACCAACCCCAAAAAGTAACCGGAAGTGGCCAAAATCGAGGGCCGAAACCGGCCAAAACTTCTATCGCTTAAATCCGTTCCAAAATGCAAAAATTTCTCCTAAATAACACAACCAGCAGCTAGAACACATTGAGATTATGAAAAGGCATACCAAGTTCAAAGAAAATGGTGGCCAGAGGCGTCCGAATGAGCTCCAGAAATTTTATGTCAAAACTCAGCCTTTTTATGCAATTTTCGACGACAGCGACGTCGGATTGTGGCGGCTGAAGGGTGGGGCTGATAGAGGGAGAGAAGCCGGTTCTTTTGGACCGGTACCAACAAAAATGGCGGCGTGTGGCGGCGGTGGAGGCGGAAAAACTATCGATTCTGGTTTATCGGGGAGGGGGGGTAGCTCTAGAATGTTTCAATTTATGCTCCTAACTATTATCTGGATATACCAAGAAAGATTTTGGGTGGGGTGTCGCACGGGAGGGAGGAGGAGGAGGAGAGAGAGAGTGTGTGTTTTCAGATATTTAAAAATCAATTTCGAAATAATTACGATTTTGCCACTGAGCTGGTTTTGATCGTAACTTCCTCGTTACAACTCCAATTCGAGCCCACTACGTGTCTATGGATTCATCTCGGTACGATCTACGCAATAGTACCAGTCATTTCCCCAAATCCCTTCCGGATTAAAAAGTGACCATAATACCCTTACCCCCAACGGCAAAAAATTGGAATTTCAAATTTTATTAAACTAATTAAATTAACGGATAATTATATTTTTGGGTCGGGATGTCACTTTTTTTTTTGGCAAGAGACAAACTTTCCGTGTTTATCAAATATTTTTACTCACCACCATTCTCAACACTTGACGTTTGTCCATAAACATAACCATAGTTAACTCTTTGCTTTATATTTTTGAAAATAAGATTATGCTTATCAACACGTGTCATGTGTTGAGAAGAGCGGTAATAATATACCTTAGATTAAAGTGGTGACCAAAAATACATTCAATGTTTTGGGGCATGTGTCACTTGACCGGGTTTTCATGGTACACTTATGTGGGGCTGCTCTATTTTGTTGTCTCTTTGTCTTGAGGAGGAATTTGGGGAGCTGAGAGGACAGCTGCTATAGCATGGTTTCTTCACGCATAAGGCTGTTGGATGGCAACTCCCCTTACACTTTGGCTGAAGAAAGAAAATAATGGAGAAGAAGATAAGAAGAAAGGAATAAAAGACCTTAAAGCAACAAACGTATGATAAGGATCCGAAGAAAGGAATTATCTCATTTCGAAATCTAAAAAAGTAAATGTGCTTTGTTTAGTGAACTGGGGCAAAGCATCAGCTATTGCGTAAGCATTGGTTTATTAGACTTCACTTTCTCCGTGTATAAATTTTCTTCCACTGGTTTCTGCACTTATTTAATATTTCCTTGTTAATCTTTGACATTCCTCTTGGAGCTTTTGAGCCAATCGAGAAAATTAGTAATGGCAGAAGATAACCATGCAATTGGGATTGATCTGGGGACAACTTATTCGTGTGTGGCAACGTGGCAGGCTGATCATGTAGAAATCCTGGTGAACGATCACGGTAACAGGACAACTCGATCTTATGTTACATTCACTGATAGTAAGAGGTTGGTAGGTGATGAAGCATTTAACCAAATCGGGAGATTCCCCACCAACTCAATCTTTGGTAAGAATAAAATGATCAACAGTATAATTGTTCATTGTTTCCTTGTTAATTTCGTTAGAACTGAGAAATTATACTGAGTTTTTTTTTTAGCGATTCTGTAAAAGTGGGGTATTATGCATGAATCCATAAATTAACTTGTTTCCTGATATAATCTAAACTGGGAATGATTTACAGATGCGAAGCGGTTAATTGGTAGGAGATTCAGTGACCAAACTGTTCAAAGTGATATCAAGCGCTGGCCATTCAAGGTCATTGAAGGTAAGGCTGACAAGCCCATGATTGTGGTTAACCACAAGGGCCAAGAGAAACAGTTTGCTGCTGAAGATATCTCATCAATGGTTCTGGCAAAAATGCGGGACATAGCGGAGGCCTTCCATTGCTCAAAGATTAGTGAGAAAAAGGCAGTTATCACTGTCCCCTCTTACTTCAACGACTCTCAGCGCCAGGCTACATTAAAAGCTGGGAAATTAGCCGGCTTAAATGTGCTGCGTATTATCAACGAACCAACTGCTGCAGCCATAGCTTATGGTATCGACAAGAAAGCCGGTTGGTTTAATAAGAGAAGGTGATGATATTTGATTGGGGTGGTGGTACATTGGATGTGTCGCTACTAACCATAGGCCATGGTGTCTTTGACGTGAAGGCGACTGCTGGAGACACTCACCTTGGAGGTGAAGACTTGGATAACAGAATGGTAGATTACTGCGTCGACGAATTCAAGACAAAAAATAAGGTGGACATTTGTGGAGACCCCAAAGCTCTTCGGAAGGCCAAAACCGCGTGTGAGAAAGCAAAGAAGGCACTTTCATTTTGCTTTGACATTGATATTGAAATCGACTCTTGGTATAATGGTGAAGATTTTTATACAACTTTCACCCGGGACAAATTCGAAGAACTGAACATGGATATCTTCAACAAGTGCATGGTGCTTGTGAAAAGGTGTTTGGAGGATGCCAAAATGGACATAAGCGACATCGATGACGTTGTTCTTGTTGGTGGTTCTTCTAGAATCCCCAAGGTGCAAGAGCTATTGCAGAAGTTTTTCATGGGCAAGGAGTTGTGCAAGAGCATTAATCCCGATGAGGCCGTGGCTTATGGAGCCGCTGTTCAAGCTGCAGTCTTGAGTGGGAACGTGACGGGGAAGCTTCAAGACTTCACACTCTCGGATGTCATCCCAATGTCACTTGGGACGGAATGTGGTCAAGAAAACCGTATGGCCGTGATGATCCCAAGAAACACCAAAATTCCCACAAAGAAGCACCAAATTTTCTCTACCCTCCGTGACAACCAAACGAACGTCCTCTGTGGAGTTTTCGAGGGAGAGAATGAGTTCACCAGAGATAATAATTACTTGGGTGGATTTACCATGTATGGCATTCCTCCAGCCCCTAAGGGAGTTGCTAAAGTAGATGTTTGCTTTTCTATCGATGCAAATGGAATTCTGAATGTTTCCGCTGAGGTCATGTCCACCGGCCAAAAGAAAGCCATTACAATCAACAGTGACAGATGAACTTTCGGAATTAACAGATAAATTTTTAACTAATGCGCAGGTTGTGTTGTTTTGGATGAGTGATGCTGGCTGGTCCGTCTACCGTTGGGTGGATTTTATTCTTGTTTTCAATAAGAGAAGAGAAGTGCTTGCTTAATTACTGTAACTATGAAGTAATATTTTGGGCTTGTCCAATATAGATCCCTACATTTTATTTCCTAGACATATACCCATCACTCTATAAATCTATGTGTAAAATACAATTTCAAATTTAAATGACCAGTAGGATATAAGAGGTCATAGTATTCCTATGTTTTTACATCGTTGCCACCAGACTTCATTAACTGCCATAATTGTAATTAATACTCCCTATTAATAGCATATCAATCACCCCATTTCTTTCGGTGTCATTCCCTCTCACATCGGCACCTTAGAGCATCCACAATCACGGTCTCTATTTTTTAGTTAAAATTTAGCTAAAAACACTATACAGTTATTTTAGGAGCTCTCTATAAAAAAAATTTTGGTAACAAGGAGGGCTAAGCCCAAGCAACAACTAAACATAAATCATCACTCCCTATAAAATTTCAACTCCAAACATACTCCCTAATTTAAAGAGTCATAAATGTTTTTAATATTTTTTAATTCAATTTTTGAATAAAGTGTAGACACAAAAGCAACATTAAAAAATAGTTGGCTTTAAATAAATGCTTAAAAATATTAATATAGAAGCATTTAATTATAGGGAGTCACTAGAAGTCCTTTCTCTCTCCTCAGATTTAAGAGCTCTTATAGATCTCCCTATTGTAGGAGCTGGATAGGGAGCATAGTTGGAGGTGGGTTTTTTCAATTCCTCTCTAAATTTTAGCTAAGGAAGTGGTTTATGGAGCCTATTGTGGATGCTCTTAAATTGCAAACCAAAAAAAAAAATATGTAAATTACATATCCAATAATGTACCTATGAAAAATATAAATATAAATATATACGTATAAAAATATAAATATATTATTTAAATAAAATATAGGTATTATTTACCCAAAAAAAAATTTAAAAAAACTAAGTCAATTACTTTGTAATTGAAATTTTCATGCATTTTTCATAAATTAAAAATAAGTGCACAATAATTTATAGAAAATAGGTACATTATTTACTCATAGGTAAATTATTTTACAATATACCTATAAATGTGTATAGGTACATTATTTGGAGAGGAAAAAAAGGTTCATTTAAAAAAAAATAGGTACATTGTTTTACAAGGTACAATTAGAGAAAAAAATAGGTACATTATTTGGAGAGAGAAAATAGGTTCATTTAAAAAAATTGTTTTTCATAAAACAAACAATAAAAAGATGATCAAATTATTTTTCATAAAACAAATAATAGGTACTTCATTCAGAGAAAAAAGGTAATTATTTAAAAAAAAAAAAAAAAACATTGTTTAGAGAAAAAATAGGTTCATTTAAAAAAAATGTTTTTCATAAAACAAACAATAAATAGATTATCAAAATATTTTTCAACATAATTAGAATATACACTATTATTCATAAAACTATAATAAAATGGATTACTAGTAGTATAATTCATAAAAGGAAAACAACATAATTTTTTTATTAAATAAACCAAAACATTAATCACATGTAGATTACTAATACGTTAATGTTGAATTTAATATTTAATTTCAAATAAGTTTCTAAATTAATTCCTACATTCATTACAACTATTTGAAGATCTTTCCAAATTCAACGTGTGTCATTAGTTACACCCCCACATAACACGTTAACTTGTAAATAGGGGTAGTTTTGGAATCCGAAAAATATAATAAATCATATTTTAAGCTAGATTAGGTAACTTGCTTACTTGGATCCTAGTCATGGGTTTTATTTGAAAAAATTGGGTATTTTAAATAGAAAAATAAGAGAAGTGTTGTAAGTGATTAAAAATGAATTCGATGGGTCTAAGTATAAATTTTATATATGTTTTATTTGATTGGAGTTCAACTTTAAGTTGTTTGTTTGGAAACATCATTTTGTAAAATCTTGTCCTAAAAAACTAATAATACCAATTAATTACACCAACTTTTTGACACAAGCAAGAACCAGTTGAGTGGAGAATAGTTTTAATTTGCAGACCAATTGTCTCAAGTTCGAATGAAAGATTGTCTTGGTGTTCAAAATGTAATAAGTTGGTGCCTCTATTATTACTGAATAACATGTAAACTAGCCGGGATCTCAAACTAGGAAGCATCACAACCGAACAATAAGCTAATTAAATGAGACGCCAACTTGCCCTCTATTCCAAATCTATGAGTACATCTCTCCTACTTCAACTAATATATTTGTTTGAGTACTTATCGCATGGTTCTTTAAAAAAATACAAAGAATACTTTAAGCAAATCAAACCTTCTTAAAGAAAAATAAATAAAACAGCCCATAACATTTCATCTGTAAAAAGAAAAAAATTGTAAGATTCATGTGTCCGTTGATTATTCCCATGGGTTAGAAAATGGCCACATATATAGCGCACTTCTGTTCAAATCCGTTATGACTCAAGTGCATGGTGTCTCGATTTCATGGTTGTACTATGAAATTTGGGTGAAAAGTAAAACAGAAAGTCAGAAAGATAGGATGATGGCGCAGATACAAGAAACTATTAAATTATTTTTTACTCATTCAAGTAAAACTTTTAGGGTGCCGGGAGCATTTTTACACGGGTAATGTTAGACTTATCAAATTTTTATATCACATTGTGTATCACCTCTTTAACAGAGATAGAGCCTACTGAATAATGTTACTCTTACCACATTGTACTACATTCATATACCACTTTATGTGACAGATGAGATGGACAACCACATCAATAATTATTTAACATTTTCTTTTCTTTTATGATTTATTAACACTTTTATAATTTAAAAAACTGTTAATTAAACTTTCCTTTATTTAATACACTTCATTAATTTAATTGATGTGGCATATGATATGAACATGCTTCATCACACTACACCAGAACATATCTATTACGGCAGACAAAGCACGTCGTGAATTATCATTCACGATGCGAAACACACAAGCAGTAAAAGCCCCCATCCTAAATAGTGTTCCTCAATCACGGCGTGCATGAACGTCGTAATAAAAACTTAAGACGACATTCCTTGTGAGCCATAATTCAGTTAAAACAATAATGACATGCTTTGCGCGCTGTAAAAGAGTAATTAATTCTCATTTAAGACGTTCATTGCACGCCGTGTTTAACTTTAAATTTTTATAAAAAAAATTATTAATTCCCTACATGCTCCTGTTTCATATTTACAATATACTTATATTATCTATTACTTCCCTGGATACAAAATTTCACAAAACGAAAAGTAGTATTGGAACCAAACTTGAAAGAAAGAACCATTTCGTTGAAAACTATACTTATCATAATCAATTCCAAATACAAACTCTATAGGGCTCGTTTGTTACGTCGGACTGTACTGACTAATTTCCGTCGGATAGTACTAATCTGTTCCGGAGAGTACTGACTATTTATCCATAATATTATAAGGCGTTTGGTGCTGTTCCGGATAAATAGTCTGACTAAGTTATACTGTGTTTGGTGATGTTCCGGATAACATCATATCAAACTATTTTAAAATAAATAAAAAATCTTTGATAATTTTAATGGAAATTGAGATTCAAATGACATGAATTATTTTAAATATATCACATACAAAGAAAACATTCGATTAAAAAATGTCAAAAAGAAAATTAATAACCTAATTTCCACAAAAATTTAATAAAAAATTGAAATATATAAAGAATAGAGAAGAAGAAAGAAGAAGCATATTGGAGAGAGTATGAAAAAGAGAGAGAGAGTGAGAGATGGATACCTGGAGAAGAGTGAAGAAAATAACATGTGGAGAAGATAGCAGAGAACCCTAGGGAGAAGAAGATGAAAAGAGCGTCTGACTTTTTTCGTAGAATGCGTGTTCTTATTCCCTAGCCGTATAATTAAGCGTGTATTATCTAATCCGGGGTGTGTGGGTTGTATTAGTTAGTCAGGTAAGGAGAGTATTAAAAGCCCAACCCGTATAAAATAGTCGGGTAATTAAATAATACAAGTTGACACCAAACACCTGACATAGACTATTTACTCCTATCCAAAGTCTAATACGGTGTACCAAACGAGCCCATAAAGTATTAATGAAACAAATAATAGTGCTGCCAAATTTACAATTAACTTGTACACAGCCTCCAACTCATTCACTCATAATAGTTCTGCCAAACCTACAACGTAACCTATGCAAAAACCTCATGATAGCATTGGCAGTAGTCATCATCTAACAAGAATCAAACTCACACTTGATCTGCCACCTGCATTTTGTTTGAAAACTCATTTTAGCAACTTAACCATTGTAATTTGCCAAAGAAAAAACCTCATTACAAATTAATATAATGGTTACCTCAATCAAGAGCTAGTCGAAGGAGATGAAATAATGAAATAGTTTTACCTTGTATTTTGAACCCACACGTTTCTTGATGAAACTTTGCCACTCTTCCATACTCTTTATATTATTTGGCTTCAGTTGCCTTGCAGCGCGTTGAGTACCAACAAGCTCTCCTCGTTTCCGCACTTCTTTTAGTAATTTACATCTATGATCTTACCAAAGCTTTGCCATCTTTTGTAATGCATACTTCTTATGACACTCATCAACAATAAATTTATTCTAAAACGGAAAATTGAAATTATTAGAAATAGAAATATAGCTAATTTAGACAACGAAAATAGAAAGAAAACATAGCTAATTGAAATTACCTGAGTGTGCTCCCACCAATGTTTTCAAAGGCAAGGCGTATAGGCGAGGCGTTTTTAGTAACGCTATGCGAGGCGTAAGCCTTGATTCATTGAGGCATAAGCCTTTTGAACATTAATTTATTTTAATAAGATGAAAATGGTTCTTAAAATTGATGGAGATTATTTGGTAAGGGTAGAAATTAGAGTTGTACTATACAATATATATATATAATTTCATGTAATAATATATTAATTTAGAACCCAAAAAAAAAACAAAAAGTAAGGAGAAAAGCTACAGTCGGCTGGTATCTTCTTGCCTTAAGTTTATTACAATAAAGGGAAGGAAAAAAAAAAACAGAAACTTGCGTGTATTTTTTTTTCAAAACACTCTAAGTGAAACGATGTCGTTTCACTTTAAGTCTTTTTTTTCAAACACTTCAAATCGAAACGACGTCGTTTCATTACAATAAACCTGAAAAAACATAACACGCGAGACGTCTTCCTCGCAAAGCCGCATCCAATTTGCAAAGTCTCAAAATTTATTCCGGTTCAGAGTGTCCAGATCTGGCACGCCTTGCAACGCCTCCTCACGCCTTCCGAGCACTAAATGTGCAACTCGCGAAATAGCCGACCGCCTCGGGTGATTTCCTACCGCCTCACTCTGACGCGTGCGAAGGCATGCCTTTGAAAACACTGGCTCCCACAACTAATGCTTGAAGTCTTCAGAAATATCTTTCCAATTCTCTAACGTTATAGGCACCAACTCCCTTGCTGTGGCATCAAGGAGAGAAGCAAACTTAATTGCATTTTCCCCATGTGGTTGGCCTCGAGGATTGAATTCAACTAGGAGCTTTTTTCCTTTGCTAAGATATTGCAATCGTGCTCGACCCCTAGGTTTCCTGTTTTCTTCACCAACCTTACCTTTCCCTTTTGTCTCAAATTCACAAACCTTGCCTTTCCCTCTTGGATTCAATAATAAATCACATACATATAGAATCCAAATTCAATCAATTAAAAACAAACTTTCACATAGAATCCACAATAAAAGCAAGCGAAGGACATCTAGAACTGAATGAAAACTCAGTATCAAGCATGGAGGTTAGGGATTTAGAAAATAGAACCTTAGGAACTGTCACTGAGAATTCAGCTTTGCTCGAGCAATTGTCTTCTAGCAAACAGGGAACTGGAGTTCTTGATTAACTGTGAGAGAAAATCCAGAAATTGTGAGAGAGGGAGATGGAGAGAGAAGTGGAGCAATAGTCTTTCAGCTTTGCTTGAACGTTCGTCTGAATGAAAACTAAAACGAGGGAAATAAAAAAAAAATCTTATATTATAAATATATTGAGGCGTTTTGGCCAAAAAAAAATTTTGAATTACAAATTTTTATAGCCGCTGGAAGCTCCTCTTTTCCAAGAAACCCTAATGGGTTCTCTCTAATTTTTCCAAGTCTCCTTGTTCCTTTTTCTGCTCTCCCTTCGATCCATCCCATTTTGTGAAATCCCCTTCTGCCCAATACATAGAGACTAGATTTTTGGGAATTCATAAGCCTTCCCGCAGCCATTCCAGTGGGTGATTTCCTATCCTTAGTTATCACCTCTCCTTCTTTCCTCCCTTATTTCATGGCAAGGTCTAGTAAAGGAAGGAGATGGGTAGCTTTGGCTAGTCTAAAGGCTGCCTTTTCTCCTATGCGCGCCAATATCTTATGGTCCTTTGAATGTCGTTCCTTGAGGTTTGTTCTTGGCTTTTGTCGTGGCTTTTGTCTCCAACCATGTGCTGGAAATTGCAGATATTTATCTTGGTTGTGTGGGCTTTCCTAAGGTGATGGTCTAGCCAATTAAGGGAATGGGCTAATCTTTTCAAGTGATGGGCTATTTTATTGAGATGATGGGCTGATTTTTCTATAATATTGGGCTCCCCTTTTTCTCTCATTTATGCTTCCCTATATATTTGGGCTCAAGAAATGAGTTTGAGTTTTGGAGCTCCCAAGCAGCCCAAAACTTCCATTTCTCGGCTCATCAATGGGCCCCATAAGAACTCGTTACTATCCATACCACAACCCACTCAGCAAGCCACGGGTATTTGCATGGCTTGGGCCCACTTAAGCTTGTAGCGTGGCTAGATGTAAAATAATGATTTTCCGCTCGGCATGGCATGTCGATTGGCATGCTTGAATTTTATCTTCTTTAAAAAGGGATTTGATGCTTGACGGGATAATTAGCATGGGCTTGTAGAGCTAGTCCCTTTTATAGGCTCATTTCGATTCTTAGCGTGACAGATTGCATATTTATTTGGCATGGCACATGGATCGTGGCTCGTGTAAGCGTGTATGACGAATTTCGCGTGCTCTAAACTAAGTCTCTTCTTAATAAGGTGTCGCACTGGGCCAGGAATTCATTTGGGCCCAACCCTGGATTTTTTGGGCCTCAACACACAATGCAATGTATAAAGTGTAAAACATTGTAGTAAATCAATATATATAAATTATTATGGTGTGTTTAATCTTCTTTCATTAATTATTACATATTTTCTACACTCACAGTGTTTGTCAACTCGCTATATAATCAACTTAAATCAGTTAAACTCATCATGTAATGAATTTCCTTCCAATATTTTGTGATAAACTAATATTTTGTGAATTTCCTTCCAACTTAAATCAGTTAACCTCTAGATTTTTGGTACTATTCTCGAAATTTGTCAACCAATTTAATGTTTGAGTTCATTGAGATTTGGGATTTTGTTGTAGGTGGTGAATCCACAGAAGACAATTTGCAGATTAATTCATTAGGGCTTTGCATATTTATTAATTTATTAGGCATTTGTGTTTTAATTAATTGATTAAGAACGAAGGTATTATCATTTAATTTTTTGGTGTTATTTTCATCTGAAACAAATTTCGTAACTTTTACACCATAACCCCATGACCCAACAATCCTGGATCCATGGATCGAGCACTGGATCCATACCTGCTGACTTATAAAAATTCAAAAGCTACAAATGTCGGCTTCTTGACCGACTCCTTTAGAGAACAGAGCGTTATGCGAAAGACTAAATGGAAGCCATGAGGGCAATTGGAGAAAGACGCAAGAAGTTGCTATAATACACAAAACACAAAAACATCTCTAGGCTATTGACAAGTCTTTCTAACAGCACTAAAAACTACATTATTACAAGATTAGGGTTCTATCATAACAGATAAACACAGCCGTTGCATCCATTGACATCTACAATAAAGTTTTGAAGTTATAACACAAATAAATTCTTTAAAAAAATCTTCAACCTTCATTTTTTCCTCCTTTTCATTTCCTTTGTTTTTCCTGAAAGACAACTCTGGCAACAGAATTCATCTTACTTTCATTTACCACTCGAATATGAGTTGATTGCTGGGGTGAATAAAGTAAAGACCATTTCCTTCAAGTTCTTAGCATCCTCAAGCATATATCTTGCTAGCTCCAGTTCATTGTTCCCATTAGAAAGCTCCATTGTTGCCTCCTTAAGCTGACCAATAAAAGCCAAGTTTTGAGATTTCCAGAATTCCTTATTAAATCCACAAGCCTGGAAAGGAAACAAGCAAATCAATTCAAAAAAATTATAGAGTGCAAATGTTACTCTCAGAACTGCACTACCTACTTATGATGATTATCCTTTCTGCATAATAGGGTTATACATCTCTCAGGATACAATAATTTAAGCTCTAAAAATAACATTTCTCAGAGCACAACTTTTTTTAGTTTTTTTGACCCAGATCAATACACTCCTCATTTGAGTGTTGTGGGACTTGTGTGTGTGTGTGGTGTGGTGTGTGTGTGTGTGTGCGTGAAAGAGAGAGAGAGGGGTAACAGACTTGAACTCTTACTTCAGGTTTATGGATGAATAAGGAAGGGTCAGACTTTATGTACAAAGTTTTCAAATTGGGCATTCCTCTGAGAAGAGAGACCATTGCTGGGACTATGTCATCATCCAAGCTCTCAATATGCATACCCAGGTAAGAAATATCATCAAACGGTCTAGACACAGGAACCTTCCGCTCAACAGAGCCTGCAATAGTTATAGGAGATGAGAGGCAAACTCTTAATGGAAACAAGCTGTGAGCACCAGAACACTATAATATGAAAAAAGATTCACACTTGAGGCTAATTGCAATCATTTCACTAATCTACATAATGATCACTAGTAAAAAGTTATTATTATTTTATACGTTTCGGTTATGTTCGCCTTCTGTTTTTTTAACCAAAGAAGAGATGGGAGCAAAGTGGGAAATCAAAAAATAAAACAATCTTAAATAGTTTTTAAAAAATCATTTTAGCTCCATCTATTCTCCCTCCTCTCTGCCTCCCGCCTGTCAACTCCCTCAATCCTTTCACTCCTTAATTTCCAATTTTGTATTTTTCGCAGATTGATAAGTTCATGCATTGATTTCAAATAAAACTTGCAGCACCAATATGAAATATCATCCATGTAATACCATCACTCGGTTTTGAAACAACTTTTAAGTTTACGAAACATAAATTAGCCATCCCTACTATTGCCATGCTAGAATCATAGCGAAGATATGTTCCCTGCAATATCCTTCAAACGATTCCAGAAAATACAATCTAGCATAAGTTCATATTGCAAGGCATCATGTTTTTGCTACAAGAGTTTCTGTCTGAATTTTTACCTTGGTCATCTCTCCACTTAGAATAAGGACTTTAGCCCTGCATACACTGCAAAGAACCTCAAGTACATTGCTGAAGTCATTGTCATCTACCCCATGCTTCAGAAAAATCTCAGCCTTCTCTAAACTCATTAGTTTCCCCAGATTTTGGTTATTCAACAAATTCCCAATCCATTTCAAATATTTAAGATTTGGAGCAAAAACTTTGAAGGATCTGCTGCTAGTTGAAGCAAATCTCCTCTCTATATGTATGTCTTCAAGTTTCTCACAAGAGATATTAAGATGACAGAGGCCACAATAAGAGGGAAACACAAAACTAAAAGATTCCAACACGAGCTTTCCATGGTGATATTTTCTACTTCAACATGTTCAAGATGCAATTCCTTAATGCATTTGCAAGAACACAGATCCATTTGCAAAACCCCTCATCTATTGTAACATTTGTCAACTTTAAGTACTGGAGATTAGTGGAACTAACCAAGGAGGGCGCTGTAAGAATTTTATTGCAGTGCACTGATAGAGACCTCAAAGATCCACAAAGAAAGATGCAAGATGGCAACTCTAGCATCGTCGTATCAGGTATCCTCAACTCAAGATCAAGCACTTCAACATTACACCTTACTGCCATATGGATCCACGTGACTACTCGTAAAGCTCGTTATAGAGACTTGAGCTTTTCCGTAACTGTGACTCCAACAAATTCGAAAGCATGTATCTTATTCTCCCTATGACGAACCAAGAACCTATCCAAAGAACTCAACAACTTGAATTGCTTAGCATAAGAGGATTTATTCCAGTTGTTAAATTCATCAAAATTCAATGAGGGCGTTGACAGATAAAGTTCTCTGCACTTTTTGGATAAAGTGCCGAAACGAGTGAGATCCAATATAGAAACTGATGAAAGAATTTGATGAGCAACTTCGTTGGGCAGATTACTAAATCTGTCTTTCATATGGTCAGGACAAGCTCCTTGAGCCTGAGAACTTGTAGTTGCCAATAACTTGCGCTTAGGTTCCATGATACTTGTTGTCCTTTTGTTTTTGTAATAGCACCTTACACCTACTAAGATAAAGGACACGAAAACACTACGTAAATATATGACATCGACAGTACAAAACCCAAGACCATTAAATCTCTATATGCTTCTAATTTGGAATATAAATTTGCCAAGTTCTACTATCTTTGAGTCATTAATAGAAGATTCAAGATGAAGTGCAAAAAATTGCCATAAATTAGAAAACAACCAACAGACCCTTTGTTAAATTTTATTCAATACAAAAAGTTAAATCTTTTGTAAAATTATATATATATTTATATACGATTATGTGCAACTAACCCTTAAAGCCGTCCTGAGGTTAACGAAACCAGAAAATGCTCTGTGAAAGTTTGCAGCTTTTCCTCTTAATAGAATTCAAAATCTTCCAAAGTTATCAATTACCAACAAAAAAATTGTAGAGTAAGAAAGAAAAAGACCTAAGCTAGCAGCAGTAAATGGGCTTTACCTAAGTTTATTGAAGACGAAAGCCTCTGTTCCAACCTCGGAGACGAAGGCACGAGCAGTACTGAAAGAGCTTCAGATGGTGAAAGCTGAAGAATTTCATAAAGGAAATAGAGAAATTGGAATCAGCAAGGGCATGGAATTAGGGGGGGTTGAACGATCGGAAATTAACCCATCTATTTTTCACAGTGTGCTTACACCCTAGGCTACCCTTCTCCGAAAGCTCTTTGTCAAATCTTTGACTAAAAGGTACGGCACCCCTTTTTCGGGTTTTTCTTTTGGCCGTGCAATATTGAGAGTAATGTTTCATTTATTAGTAAGACAATTAATGACTTAAATTTTGGATTTTTCTTTTTTCAAATATTAGGGGATCATTTGGCGTCTTGGATTGGATAAGTCACTAAATTTAGATATATTGAAGGAGAAAATAAAGATAGAAGTGAACGATTTTCCACTTTGGGAGGATTAGGAGGAATTTGTTATAAAGTGTTGATATCCTACCATTTTGTGGGGATTAAATGGGATAAGTTTTCTTCACGGGTAATCTAACTTATACCTTCGACTTGGTAAAAAAATTCATTTCTAGCTTAAACATGCTTTAAATATAGAGAGTTATCCAGTCCAATCCAATACTAAGTAGTACCAAACGAGCCATAGGACTATTGTTTGAGGAAAAGGTTTATCCTTTAGCTCTTGCAAGTGGCAACTAGTCAATTTGTAGGCATTGCCACCCACAAAATATATGCTCAAAGGTGATCATGATTAGGTAAAATCTCATCCATCCAATAGAAATGTCAAACTGCATCGATCAACATAAAACTAAGGTTTCAATGCTCTTACACAAATAAATTCTTCGAAAAATAAATGAATAAATAAACCTCTCCTTGTCTTCATTTCTGTCTTTCCTTTCTTGATTGCAAGGATATTTAAACCATTTGAGCTAATGGTCAAGGGGAATAAGAGGGCTTGGGCCTTCTGGGTCTCTTCTTAAAGACAATTGTTGCAGGGGAGTTCATCTCAATGTCATGTACTGCTTCAATTCGAGTTGATTGATGGGGTAAATTATCAAATTGCCACACTGACAATTGGAGGATGCTAAATCTGAGTTGGAAGACTAAAATTAAAATCAAGTACAAGGTGAGACACTATTGCGATTATTAAAAAAACCCCTTTTTAGAAAACACCAAGAAATAATTTTCGAAATATAAAGAAAGTAAAGCTTCCAGTGATAAACAAACACTTTTACTTACAGTAATAACTTCAACATGTTTGGTAAACAAGAGGGGTATAATTGGCTCGTACTTCTGAAAAGTATTCAGATGACGCATCCCTCTAAGAAGAGAGGCCAATGCTGGAACGAGGCGGTGTTCTTGCATGTTATGTCTAGGCTCGCGGTATTTTAAACATATTCATTTTGGCCATGTGTGGCTATATATGTTGGGGAGTTACACTATTGATGTCGGTGTACTCTCCTGGATTTACCTTTGACGGTTATTATTCTTCCATCCTTATATTAACTTTAAAAATAGAGTATCTGTATCTGTTCTTGTACTTGCCTTTTTGGTGAAAAGCTTTTAGCTTGATTATAAATGCAAAGTATTGTTTCCTCTATATAAAAAAATTATATATATCGGGAGTGACTTTTGCTAATGGGTAATCCACTTCGTCCTCGCCTATTTTTGGCTTTCTGTCGTGTTGATTTTTCAAATCAAAATGAATCACCAAACTCAAAGCCAAGACAACAGAGAAAAACAACCCAAGCTTTGCAGAACTTTATTACATATTTATGTTATTGTGCCAAAACAATTCCATGAAAACATTTGGTGAGGTAGGTATTTAAAGTCTTTGAGTCTACCTTTGTAAATATCAATAATAATTAGAGTCTTTGAGAGAGAGAGAGAGAGACTGGTCTACTTCTGTTAGTCTGTTGCCAAATACCTGTAGCGGAGTCAGGATTTCGAACTCACACTACATTCCAAGTAATCAAAAATACAAAAACATCATACATTCTACATAAATATAAAAAAATCATTACAATTTGTGTGTGAATGTAATAAGTACCAAATTAAAATTGTGTACCAAATTACAATTTGTGTTATAACAAATCTACTTGGTGATTTTAAGGAGTAAGACACAAAATTTAATCAACAATAAAAACTGAAGCTCTCTTGAATGTTTGCGGGAAGAAATATGTTTTTTTCATATGAGATAATGCACAAAGCAGCCAGCAAAAGAAGTTCACATCGACTACCTTATTCCATGCTATCTTAAACATAGATATTTTAATTAAACATATATGAAATCAAAGAAAATAAATTACTTTATAGTAGATGCTGTCTTAATCCTCAATATTCCCTTAAGAGTTCTTGGTTCTGTCACGGTTGATTTTGATCCCTTTCTTCCGGCCAGTGGACATATCCTCAGCGGAGACGCTCAAAACACCATTTGCGTCCAAATCAAAGTAAACACTGAACTTGGGAACGTTCCTGGGAGCCGGAGGAATGCCATGGAGGGTGAATTCACCCAAAAAGTTATTATCTTTGGCTATTCTATTTTCACCCTCATAAATGGCGAAGACAGCAGACTCTTGATTGTCATAAGCTGTAGTTACATTTGCTGTCATCCTCACCGGAATTCTTGAGTTTCTTGGAATCACAACTTTCATGAAAAGCTCGGAACTACCATCTTTCCCACACTCAATCCCAAGTGATAGAGGGGTGACATCTAAAAGAGTGAAGTCATGAAGCTTCCCCGTCACGTTCCCACTCAAGGCTGCAGCCTGAACAGCGGCTCCATAAGCCACGGCCTCATCGGGATTAATGCTCTTGCACAACTCCTTACCCTTGAAAACCTCCTGCAACAGCTCTTGCACCTTGGGGATTCTGGAAGACCCACCAACAAGAACAACATCGTCAACATGCTTATGTCCATTTGGCATCTCCACAAACACTTGTTCACAGGCTCCATGCACTTGTTGAAGATATCCATGTTCAGTTCTTCGAATTTGTCCCTGGTGAAAGTTGTACGAAAATCCTCACCCTTGTACCAAGAGTCGATTTCAATATCAGTTTCAAAGGAAAATGAAAGTGCCTTCTTTGCTTTCTCACACGCAGTTTTGGCCTTCCGAAGAGCTTTGGCGTCTCCACGAATGTCCACGTTATGTTTTGTCTTGAATTCTTCGACGCAGTAATTCAACATTCTGTTATCCAAGTCTTCACCGCCAAGGTGAGTGTCTCCGGCAGTAGCCTTCACGTCAAACACACCATGGCCTATGGTAAGTAATGACACATCCAAGTACCGCCGCCCCAATCAAATATCATCACATTTCTCTTTACTAACCAACCGGCCTTCTTGTCGATGCCATAAGCGATGGCGGCAGCAGTTGGTTCGTTGATGATACGTAACACCTTTAAGCCGGCTAGTTTGCCAGCCTCTATTGTAGCCTGGCGCTGTGAGTCGTTGAAGTAAGAGGGGACGGTGATAACTGCATTTTTTTCAGAAATCTTTGAGCAAAGGTAGGACTCGGCAATCTCCCGCATCTTTGCCAAAACCATGGAAGATATGTCTTCAGCAACAAATTGTTTCTCTTCACCCTTGTGGTTAACCACAATCATGGGCTTGTCAGCAGGACCTTCAATTACCTTGAATGGCCAGCACTTGATATCATTTTGAACAGTTTCGTCACTAAATCTCCTACCAATTAACCGCTTTGCATCTGTAAATCATTCCCAGTTTAGATTATTATGTCAGGAAGGAAACAAATAAACAATTAATTATATAATTGATGATATGATTTATTCTTACCGAAGATTGAGTTGGCGGGGAACCTCCCGACTTGGTTAAATGCTTCATCACCTACCAATCTCTTACTATCAGTGAATGTAACATAAGATCGAGTTGTCCTGTTACCGTGATCGTTCACCAGGATTTCTACATGATCAGCCTGCCACGCTGCCACACACGAATATGTTGTCCCCAGATCGATCCCAATTGCATGCTAGCTTCTGCCATTACTACTTTTCTCGGCTCAAAAGCTCCAAAGAAGAAGTAAATATTAACAAGGAAGTTTAAATAAGTGCAGAAGAAACCAGATGTGGAGAAAGTTATATATTTCAAGTCAACAAATTAAAATCGAACTTAAATGCAACTTGTGTTGATAAGCTTAATTATTCAAATTATTTTATATTAAGTGTGACAAAATACGAAAGGGAGGATATTAGAGCGACTCAAATTTTTTTTTTAATACAAGGCTGTTTTTTGCAACTTTAACGTCTTGCTATATTGTTTTTGTTAGCAAATAAAATCGAACTTTAAATGCAACTTGTGTATGATAAGCTTTTATATATATTTTTTGATTGGATATGCTTGCACGCGGTCATGACAAATGGATGGGTTTCCATGCAACTTTTATATGCAACTTGTGCAAGAGATGACTTTTGCTTATAATATATTGATGACCAAGACTTCCAGGTGTTTTGTTTTATATAATATATTTGATGACAATCATGTTGATTATTCAAAAATGAATTAGCAATCCTACATGGTGTCAGGTAGGTGCCCAAAAACAAAAAAATAATGAAAACATTAGTTGAGGTGAGGTAGGTGTTGAACAGCATTGTCCCGCATAGAAGTAATTTGCAATCCTCACATCATAAGAGTAGATGTAATTGCCCTCCTGAAATTCATTTTGTTTTCATTCAACCTCTTAATTTATCAATCATTATATCTCCATACACAGCAAGGGGACACAGAATTTCTCCGTGATGAGGCTATAAACTTGTGCTAAACGATAATGGTTTATGAGAATAATTAAATTCAAAATATATATCGTACAAATATGTGTGTAGACTTTTCAATTTGTGACTTGAAATATATGTATATATTTCACATTAAGATAATCAACTCATCAACTTCAGCTCTCCAACTTTCTACTTGTAGCCAATCTCCTTGTTAATATAAGGAAGTTAAATAAGTGCAGAAACCAGATATGGAGAGGAGGTCAAAAGTCTAATAAATCAATTCTTACGGTTACGAGGAAGGAAGTGAAAAGTCTAATAAATCAATTTCATGATTAATACTATACGAGAATCAAGAAACGTGATTAAAATGCTATACACCAATGTATATATATATTTCTCTATCCTAAATAAATCAGTAATTTAATAAAAGGAAATAGTTTTGCAAGTCCATTTTTACTAACTATGGTTATGCCCAATGACACATATCAAGTGTTGAAAATGGTAGTTGTGGCACACCTTGATTTAGAGTGGTGAGCAAAAATATGTCATAATTTTCTCATACTCATTGGAATTATCACTAATTATCTTTTTTCCTTTTGTTTTTCTGATCATTCTCTCTCCTCCCATTAATATATACGCCCTCTAAATCTTCCCATTACCTTCCCCTTGCCATTGTCATCTGTACTAACCGATTCTTCTTCAAGGCGAGTATTTTAGTTTTCTGATCATCCTCTATCTCCTCTCCATTTATTGGCTAAGCAGGAAAAAAAAAAAAAAAGAAGATAAAATTTCTGATTGTATATTTTTTTAAACGTTTGGTCTTCGGAAGGAGAGGCGGCTGAAGCTGCTACAATCAACTCATTCTGCTTCTAGCCAGTCTGCTGGAGCTTCCATGGCCCTAGAGAACATGCCACCATTTCCGGTTCCAATCAAACTTACGAGTGATATATATAACTATCAACAGTGGAAATCTTCCTCTCTTTCATATTTCGAGAACCACAATCTTTCTGGAATCATTCATGGAACAGAGCCTCGTCCTGGGCTATTTGAGTCTACCTTTGGTAGTTGGTCCGGCAGTGATCACAAGGGTTTGAGTTGGTTCGATAGGGATCAACGGGCTTTGAATTGGATGAAAGCCACTCTATCTGGAAGTCTCCAACAAATAGTCATGGCCGGAGCTGACTCTTCACGAAAGGTCTGGCTAAATCTTGAGCAACACTTCGCCTGTCTCTCTCATGCTCGCATCTATCAGCTTAAATCTTATCTACACAGAGTGAAGAAAGATCCCACCATTCCGATGGCTAACTATCTGGAAAAATCAAACAGGTGGCGACCGATCTCGCAGCCGCCGGTGCTCCTGTGGAATATCAAGACCTCCTCCATGTACACATCCTGGCAGGATTACCAGAGGAGTACAATCCCGTTCGTGCAAGGATAGAACACTGTCCAGTAAGTGGTTGGGATGCGTTGTGCGACTTATTGTTGAAAGAGGAAATACGTCTGGATCCACAGAGCACATTAAGACTTAGACATGCTTCTCCTGCCTTTCCTCCTCAAGAAAAAGAAGAGTACGCAATCGGGATCGATCTGGGAACAACCTATTCCCGCGTAGCGGTGTGGCACAAGGATCATGTAGAGGTTATACTGAATGATCACGGGAACAGGAAGACTGCATCTTATGTTGCCTTCACTGAAACTGATGAGACTAATTTGGTAGGTGATGCAGCATTTAACCAAGTCGTCAGAAACGCACCCAACTCCATCTTTGGTACGTGTCATATTCATATGTAGGATTAAACTGCATGTTTACGGTCTCCATTTAATTTTATTCCCTTAGAACTATAATATGAAATTGTCACTTTTTCTAAGCTATCTAGTAGCTAGATTGTGAATCAACAAATCTAAAGATTGATTTTGATATTTACTGCCAGAGCCAGATAATATGTGTTTGCATGAATTGTAGTTTAAGAATTTTTGAGGAAGTTAAAATTGTCTTATCTCTCAGTAAGATCCTACCATGGTGGTTAATGAGCTATTATATTAAATACCTACTTAAACTCGTGCTATCTGATAGAACTTGGCATCCATTTGCAGATACAAAGAGGTTAATCGGTCGGAGATTCAGTGACGCCTCTGTTCAAAGTGATGTGAAGCTCTGGCCGTTCAAGGTCATTGAAGGTCCAGGTGACAAGCCCGTGATTGTGGTCACCCACAATGGCCAAGAGAAACAATATTCTGCTGAAGATATCTCATCCATGGTTCTGGTAAAGATGAGGAAGATTGCCGAGACCTACTTGGGCTCAACTGTCAAAAATGCAGTTATCACGGTCCCTGCTTACTTCAATGACTCGCAGCGCCGAGCTACAAAAGATGCGGCCATCTCTGCTGGCCTAAACGTGTTGCGTATTATGAACGAACCAAGTGCTGCTGCCATTGATTATGGCCTTAACAAGAAGGCCGGTTGGAGTAGCCCGCGAAACGTGATGATATTTGATTTGGGTGGTGGCACTTTAGATGTGTCATTGCTTACCATGAGCACTTCTGGTGACTTTGAAGTCAAGGCAACGGCTGGAGACACTCACCTTGGCGGCCAAGACTTCGATATAGATTGGTGAACTACAGTGTTGAGGAATTCAAGAGGGAGCATAAATTGGACGTTAGTGGAAACAAGAGAGCTCTTAGGAGGTTAAAAATGAATGTGAGAAGGCAAAGAAGAGACTCTCATTTGAGTCTGACATTGACGTTGAAATTGACTGTTTGTGTGAGAATACTGATTTCACCATAACTTTTACTCGTGCCCATATTTGAACAACTAAACAGGGAATTATTTACCAAGTGTATGGAGCCTGTGAAGAATTGCTTAAGGGATGCTAACATGGACGTAAGCCGTGTCGACGATGTTGTTCTTGCTGGTGGCTCTACTAGAATTCCCATGGTGCAACAGCTATTGCAGGAGTTTTTCAAGGGGAAGGAGCTGTGCAAGGGCATTAATCCGGATGAGGCAGTGGCATATGGCGCCGCGGTTCAAGCCGCAGCCTTGACTGGGAATGGAAAGGGGGAGTTTTTTCAGGACTACACTCTCAAGGACGTCACTCCTCTGGCACTTGGTGTGGAGGTTGCAGATAAGATCATAAAGTTGATTCCAAGAAACTCTCTAATTCCCGAGAAGAAGAAACTAACATTGTCCACTGCTACGGATGACCAAGCTTGGCTCAACTTTCACATATATGAGAGTGAGAGTAGCATACCAGTAAATCTCTACCGTTTGGCTGAATGCAGCATCCTCGACATTCCTCTAGCTCCCAAACATGTTCATAAATTCGAAGTTTTTCTTCGAAATTGATCCCGATGGGATCTTGAGTGTCTCTGCTGTCGATAAGTCCACTGGCCAAAAGAAAGAGATCATAATCAACCGTGACAAACCGAACAACTCTGAGCGAATTCAGAGAACTAAGAGATGAGGTAAGAAATAATAATCTATACTATACCTCTTGCTACCGCTGAAATAGCATATAATGAAATCAATTTGATATGTCTTTACTTTGTTTACTTGTAGCAGGTTATATTGTTTTAGGGTAAAATCATGTGTTTTTTTTTGTTGTGATCTACTTCATCCACAGGATATTTGCAGCTCCAATATTACTTACCAACTACGGCCGTCTACGCTACGCCGCATTGCAGAACTCAGTTATCCTCACTGTTTTCTTGTTAATACTTAATTATATATTACTCTCACTACTACAAAAACGAAATAGACGACGGGGATCCACCGTCGTTGTAATGCTTTGAAAACCATCGTTTAAATCGACCGCCATCTATTTGGGTGTCAAACTACGACGGCTTTTCACCGTCGTTGTTTATCTGTAAAGACGACGGTTTTTAAAAGAAAATCGTCGTTGTTAGAGGTAAAGATCATTAATTATAGGAGGAAAGACGACGGTTTTTAAAAAGGGTCGTCCATTGTATGTAAAGATGACGGTTTTTTATGAAAACCGTCATGGATTGTTTGTAAAGACGACGGTTGTTTTATAAAAAACCGTCATTTTTACATACAATAGACGACCCTTTTTAAAAAAAAACGGTCATCTTTACATATAATAGATGACCCGTTTTTAAAAAAACCGTCATCTTTACCTATAATAGACGACATTTTTTATAAAAACCGTCGTTAATTATCTGTAAAGACTATGATTTATTATAAAAACTGTCGTCTAATAAGTTCCCAAACTGCTACATTTTAGTTCTTTTTGATTTCCTATGATGCTATACAATGATTTTAACTAGAAAACCAACCATAATGCTTTATTAATGAATATATACACTCAAAATAGTTTCTTTTATAAAACTTGAAGATTCAATAGCTATTACATAGTTAACCAATCTTTATTCTACAACAAACATAATTCCTAACAAGACCTACGTACTCCTAATCCAAGCCTTCCTCATCCAAACATACAAATGATGCACAACTGAAGTCTCCTCCATCATCCCTGTAAATAAATCAAAATGACAAAGAGAAAAAAAAAAAAAAGCTAAGATTATAAACATAAAAAATTAGGTGGAAGAGAAATTTTACCATTGGACCACGTTTCCATAGAAAACTTGTAAAATGAGCATAAAAATGACCATCGAGAACCTGCAAAAGGAAAAATATATAAATAAAATGATGGTGAAAAGAGAAGGTAACAAATTTTCAACAACAAGAAAACATACGACTCACATAGAAAACCTGCAAAAGAAAAAGTTATAAATCTGCAAGCTTCCTCCTCATCTCCTGATAACCAAATCAGAAAATCTAAAAAGATTCCAGAAATATATAAAAAAAATATGTAAACAACCAGACAAATCAAGAGAGACAAAAAATCTGAAATTAGAGAGACAGAGAACATACAGAAACACAAAAAGACTAATCCAGAATTCACTAGCAAGATATAGAAGGGTATTGAGAGATTAGGTGACTTTCAAATCAAACCTTTCAACCAGCTTTCATTCTCAAATACAGAACCTCCCTCTACATCTTATGGATCTGCGAAGACCTCAATCTCTCAACTCCTTCATTGATATCGATTTTTTGATGATTTTGTAGAGAGTTTCATGAGGGTGTTTTAGAGAGTGCAGGAGGGTTTCAAGGAGGGAGAGATAAAGTTTTCAGAGACGGGGAAAATCTGAAAATTTGTTGAGCGTGAATTCACTTAAGTAGCCTTTTTTTAGCGAGTTTTAAAAGACGACGCTTGTTAATGAGAGATAAGGTTTTCAAAGATGGGTGAAAATTTGAAAATTTGTCGAGCGCGAATTCACTTAAGCGGCCATTTTTTAGCTTGTTTTAAAAGACGACGCTTTTTTTTTTAAAAAAAGGTCATCTTTACATATAATAGACGACCCTTTTTTTAAAAAAACTGTCGTCTTTACATATAATAGACGACCCTTTTTTTTAAAAACCGTCTCTTAACATATAATAGACGACGCTTTTTTTTTATAAAAACCATCATCTTTACATATAATAGATGACCCTTTTTTAAAAAAATTGTCATCTTTACTTCATAATAGACGATCCTTTTTTAAAAAAACCGTCATCTTTACATATAATGGATGACCCTTTGGACCAAAAAAACCGTCATCTTTACTTCACAATAGACGACTATTTTTTTTTTAAAAAAGTCATCTTTACATATAATAGACGACCCTTTTTTTTAAAAAAAAACCGTCATCTTTACTTCATAATAGACGACCCTTTTAAAAAAAAAACCGTCATCTTTACATATAATAGACGACCCTTTTAAAAAAAAAAACTGTCATCTTTACTCATAATAGACGACCCTTTTTAAAAAAAAAAACCGTCATCTTTACATATAATAGATGACCCTTTTTAAAAAAAACCGTGATCTTTACCCAAAAAAAGACACTTGATTTTTAAAAGACGACGCTTGTCATACTTGCTGTCGTTGTTTTTTGGTCAGATTTTAACTCTGAAGAAAAACCTTTTTAATAAGATGACGCTTTTTATTTGTGTGCGTCGTTATAAAAAAATATTCAACAGTACCTCCGTTTTAAAGTTGTTTAAGTCACTTATCACGACGGTTTTTTCTTCTATCGTCGTCTTTTTCTGGTCGTCTTTTCACTTTTTGTAGTAGTGTCTTTATATTTTAACTATGTAACGTTTAAATTGTTCTATAAATTTGATATTTTGTTATCTGCTGGAGCTGGTATTGGGCTTGATTTCTTTGTTTGGGTCATTCGAGCTTGGTTTTGCTTGTAGAATCAACAATTCAAGCTGATTGGGAATGGGTTGAAGAAAATGGATCTTCCAACAGTCCCAACTACCACACCAGAAAAAAAAACAGTTTGCCTTGTATAAGGCTTGTCTAACAAATCACCAGAAACCTGTTAATCCTCTGTCAACAAAAGACAGCAGATCAGGTTTAAGAGTTCTTCCTTACCTGTTGCATATTTTGATCTACTCCTTGTACCAAACTCAGAAAGGAGGGCACTTGAAGTCTTGTAACGTTCACCAATAGAGACGTCAAAGATCCACAAAGAAAGATGCTAGATGGCAATTTCATCATGTCCATATCTGTTTTAAGTATAAGTAATTGAAGATCAAGCACTTAAACATTACACCTTGCTGCAATGCGGATCCATGTGATCGCCACAAGAACATCTTGTGTGAATTAGAACCAAATCACTCCCCTTTAGACCTTGTTGTTGATGGACTTTGGACAAGACTCAATGATGGATGAATCTTACACCACCACACACAGAAATGATCAAGCACAAAAGACGCAAGTGTTTATAGAGGTTCAGCCAATTTGCCTACATCCTCTTTGGTGATCCCCTTGAGAAATTTCACTAATGAAGATAGGTTACAGCTTTGGTTTACTTAGAAACCTCCTTAGAACACTACCCCACAATCTGTTTCTCTCATTACCCTTGCTCAACCCTGATTACACTTGAGAATTCTCTCCTCTTCTTGACTCACTAGTTTCCAGCTACTTCTCTTCCAACTCTCTCTTACCTCTCTCACACCCTTCAGACTTGCTCCCTCTTTCCTTTAATACATAAGCCTATAGACTTGAGAGAAGACCCTTGCTTTTACTCCCACGTTCTGCCCTTGAATACCTGACATGGACCACATGTTAGGCCAGCCACAAGCTATGTATTGATGGCTACTTGTGCAGCCACCCTATATAGAACCATAGGGTAGCTACACCTTGAAACAAGTCTTCCAATGTCCTTTAATGCTTCCTCAAACCTCCCAACTAATTGTCAACCTTCTTCTGACTTAGAAGTGACCCCTAGGGTCCTTGCAAGTGGGTGGGAGGCGATACCCTTGAAATTAGAGTTCAAAACTCGAGAAATCTGAAATAGCACATGATGGGCGACCGGTCGCATTTTGGCAGAGTCACAAGCGACCGGTCGCCAAAAGTTTTTGCTCCAGACTTCGAATCTACCTGAAAACGACCGGTCGCTTGCTTAGTGCAACCGGTCGCTTGCTTAGTGCGACCGGTTGCTTTTAGGCAGAGTCTCCTGTGACCGGTCGCTTGAAAAGGGCGACCGGTCTCTTAAAAAGGGCGACCGATCTCTTCCTGTTCTGTCTCCGAAGCTTGTATCCTTTATACGAGCCAATTTTCACAACAATCTCCACCTTGGCGAGCCTAAAACTCATTGTGGACATCATTGCCTTCCAGGACATCTGTAACGTCTTGAGAATCGTCCCGATAATTCTCAAGAACTCCACCTCAATCTTTAGCATGTGTTGAGGCCCAAAAAATCCACGGTTCAGCCCAAATAAATTCTCGGGCCAATGCAATACCTTACCGAGAAGAAACCCGATTTGGGCACGCGAAAGTTCGTCATATGCACTTGCACACGTGCCACGCCAAGCAAATAAGCAACATGCCACGCTACAAGCTTAAGTGGGCCCAAGCCACGGAAATGCCTGGGCCTTGCTGAGTGGGTTGTGGTATGGATGGTTACGAGCATTCATGAGGCCCATTGATGAGCCGAGAAGTGGAAGTTTTGGGCTGCTTAGGAGCCCCAAAACTCAAGCCCATTTCTTGAGCCCAAATATATGGGTGAGCATAAAAGAGAGAATGTTAGCCCACTACCTTAGACAAATAGCCCATTACTTTAGGAAGTTGGCTCATCCCTTTAGTAGGCTAACTCATCACCTTAAGAAAGCCCAAGCAGACCCAAGAAAATAGCTACAAGCCTCCAGCACATGGCTGGAGACAAAAACCAACGACAAAACCAAAGCTGTCCATATATGTAAGCTGCTGGGAACCTCCAACACATGGCCAAAGACAAATCCCAACACAAGCCATCCAAAAAACCAAAGGATGCTTGAGCAAAACACCTTTCAAACCAGCGTGCATACCATTTCTTTCTCCCTTTCAGATCTAGCCATAGAACAAGGGAGAAAAGAATGAAGAAAGGTAGCTGAAGTGGGCATCCTCCCCCCCATGGCATCTGCGGGAAAGGGCATTGAGCTCCAAAAATCCCTGATTTTGTGCAAATAGACTGAGGAAATTTCACCAAGATGGGAAAAAGTCAGGGAGGAGAGAAGAAAGGAAGGGAGAGATTTGGCCAAAGTGGATAGGAAGCATTAGGGTTTCTTGGAAAATGTCAGCTTCCAGTGGCTATAAAAGAGGGCCTCTTCTACCCAACAAGCATCAACCACATCCAGAGAGCAAGCACTATCTCTCTTCCTTGAAGCTCTGCAATTTCATGCCCTATTCATTCATCTCCTTCCATTTTCTCTCCTGTTAGACTGTTCCAAAGTTTGACAAGCTCTCGTCGAGCTGCCGAAAAATTGCTAAACACACCCACCTTCCTTCATCTTTCTCTCTTTCCTCAACAAAATCCTCTCAAAATCCCTTCTCCCCTCACTTTAAACCTCTGGTTCTCATAAGAAATCATAGCACTCTCTCTCTTTCTCATGCTAAACTCATGAATGCTTAGCTTCCATGCCACAAGCTTCTCATGCCAAGCTAAGAATTTATCTGTAAGTTGTTGTCATTTTCGTTGGTGAAGGTAACCAAGGTGTTTCCTAAGGCTTCACTACCCTTTCGAAGCATTTTGGGGTCTGATCTTTGAACTCAGACACAAAGGGGAAATTTCAGCCATTTTGCTCTTTACGGACAGTCCAGCCCATTTGTAGCTGCCGGAAGAAAAAGATCCCTACAGCATGTAACAAGATTGAGCAAGTTCAAACAATGGTTGAACTTTGCTATTGTGACTGGCTTCGTTAGACAATCTGAAGCGTTCTCATTGTATGAACCTTCCTTATCGTGATGTCTCCATCGTTCACCCAATCTCTTATCCAGTGGTACCGAACATCAACATGTTTGGATCTTCCATGGAATGCTTGATTGTTCACTAAGTATATAGCACTTTGACTATCACTTTGTATCACCACCAAGTCTTGGACAATCCTGAATTTCTTTGCCAATCTCTTCAGCCACACCGCTTCCTTTGAAGCTTCCGTTAGCGCCATATACTTCGCTTCTGTAGTAGACAAGGCACTAACCGATTGTAACACCGCTCTCCAAATAATCGGTCCTCCACCACAAATGAAGACATATCCTGTGGTGGATATCCTCTTGTCTAAATCTCCTGCATAATCGGAGTCACATAACCCGACACACATGCTTTTCCTTGTTGTCTTTCAAACAATATCTCAATCCTCTTGGTGCCCTACAAGTACCTGAGAATCCACTTTGCTGCTGTCCATGTTGTTTGCCCAGATTCTCATGTATCTTGACAACACTTACGACTTGGGCTAAGTCGGGGCGTGTGCACACCATGCATACATGAGACACCCTACCAAGCTTGCATATGGAACTTTGCTCATTTCTTCCTTCTCTTCATCCGTAGAAGGACAATCCTGTGCACTTAATTTAAAATGCTCCGCCAAAGGAGTAGACACGGCTTGCAATCCATCATATTGAATTTTTCAAGTACTTTGGAAATGTACTTACTTTGTGACAGCCATAGCTTGCCTTCATTTCTGTCTCTCCTTATCTTCATTTATGTTCATTCGATGAACCGACAACGTTGATTGTTCGATGTGGTGGTTTAGCATCGGTGTTGAGATTTCCTCCACCAAGGTCTTTGATTCGGTGGGCGATTTAGGCTCAAACCCAAACCAAATCACACCGAGTCAAGCCCTACCATGTGTGGCCCAGTTCCCATCTCACTTCTGTGTGAAGGGTGGCCATACTGGAACTCCCTATGACACAAATTCTTCTAACAAACATTACACAATGGTCATAAGCATTGTATGAAAATATCGATAATATCGACAAAATATCGAGCATATTTCGATTTTTTCGAATCACGAATATTTCGGAACATATCCGTGTACATATTGTATAAATATCGACAATATCGATGATAATATCGAAAATATCGATGTCGATATTGCGCTCACACTTCAGTAATCTTTTGTCAAAATATCGGTGTAATATCGCATAAAATATCAAAAATATCAAAATATATCGATGTAAAGTGAAAAAAAAGAAAAAAAAAGGGAAAAAAAGGGAGAAAAAAAAAACCAAAGGGATTTGAATCCCTCCCATTTTACACCTCCAAACATCTTAACTATCATATCCTTATGTTATTGTGATAATATGCTAAAATATTTATATTTATATGGGTTGCATGTTAATAATTACATTGCAAAACTAGTTTGAGGATTTATCATTTGATGACTACTCTTCACAATACACTTACTCTACACATAGAATGATGAATATAGTGAAAAATGTGAACCTCATAGGAATTCTATGTGGTACTAAGTCACTCATGTATCTTACCATGCAATGTATAAAGTGTAAATATTGTAGTAAATCATTATATATATATATATATATATATATATATATATATATATAAATGATTATGGTGTGTTTAATCTTTTTTCATTAATTACTACATATTTTCTACACTCACAGTGTTGCCAACTCGCTGTATAATCAACTTAAATCAGTTAAAATCCATCATGCAATGCATTTCCTTCTAATTTTTTGTGATAAAACTAATAGATAATTGACTAAATAAACATTCTCCAAAGTTTCAATAAAAATTTCCAAGTTTTTCTTACAATTTCTATGGTTTTTATTCAATTTTTATCGATATCAATAATATCTCGATATTTCCATCGAAATTTCCGTGTTTTTTGAACTACCGATATTTCCGATATCATCGATATTTTAGACCTTGGTCATAAGAACAAAAAATAAAAAGTAATATAAATTTCTTTTATTGATAATTTTGATTGAATCCAATGCAAAATTGCCAAAATCTAAAACTTCCACTTAAATACAACTATACATTTACACACAAAATTTGACATGGCAGCTTTGTTAATTGTTTAACAATTGCTTCAACCTTAACTTTTTGTATTGGTTTAAATTTTTTTGAGCTTTTAATTGTAGCGGTCTTGTTGGACACATGCTAATTCGGCCCATACCTGATCTCTTTAATCAAACCAAACAATTTGCTCATTGTTTCTGATCAAACCAAACTCATTGTCCACTCAAAAAGGCTCTTGGTTCTAATCTATCACATATTTTAAGCCGTCGGATTTAGCCCAGCATAATCCTACGGTGTGAATGAATAGTTGCTCACAGCTCCTTAAATTCTAAGGGTGGCATTTTAGACCAAAAAACTGAAAAAATCGCAAAAACCAACCGACAAATTTACCGCAATGGAACCGCAATCGCAGGAAAACCGAACCGCATTTGCGGTATAGAAGAACCAAACCGCATTTGTGGTTGTGGTTGCGGTATTTGATTTTCAAAACTTGCAGTTACCGCAAACCGCAACTATATTTTTTTAAAAAAAATTATACAAGAAAATGGAATATATGACAACTTGTAAGTCATTAATTAATTATGCTCATGTTATTTATGCTTCTTCTTATAATAAAATGTACTAAACTTATGTTGTTTTATTTGTAGATAGCATTGGTGCTCAAACAACCACAACGGAGTCCTTCAAATCCACTCACCACCACTAGACCTGGCAATATTGCACACGACCCGTTAACATGACACAAATTCGCACAAAATTATCAGTATTTGGGTTGAGCTTAATGGGTCGGGTTGAAACGGTGAACCCGTTAGCCACCCGTTAAGTTAACGGGTCCTGTCGGGTCCATCTCGCGAATATTCGCTATCCCACCCGTTAAGGAGGGTAGTTTTGTAATTTTGGATCACAATTCATATGAAAAAAACAAAACACCCACTAACTCACTTTGTTTTTTTTTTTATTATTCTTCTTCTCTCTCACTGAATCACCGTTTTCACTTTTGTTTATTCTTCTCTCTCTCTCTCCCTCTTCTCTTCTTTTCTTGTTTTCTTCTTCTTCTTTATGGCACAGTTGTCATCTTCTTTATTATATTTATTTCCTTCTCTCTTCTCTCTATGTTCCTTCTCACAAGTACATTTCCTTCTCTCTCTTTTTAGAATCCAAATTTCTTTGATTTAGATGTAAAAGTTGAGAACCAGTGAAGAAGTCTTCACTATCCGTCAATGTGGGTTGGGGTTTGAGGGGTCGTTATGGGTGTTTATGAGATGGATATTTGGGGGAGAGGATAGAGATACGGGGTTGATGGCTAAGCTCAGTGATAGTTGTTGAGTTTTTTTTTTTTTTTTTTTTCTTTTGGGGTTTATTCTTAACGTGTCGTGTCGGATATTGTTCGGTTCATTTTTACACATGATTTTCATGTTATTCACCTCTTATTTTGAGTTAGTTCTTGACATTTTATAGCTTTTTACTTCTTTTTTGTGTTTTAATAGGTTTTACCTTGGTTTGTATGAAAATGAGCTAAAAGTGCATTATTTGATTTAAATTCTGTTTTTGTTCATTTTCGTAGGTCAACTTCGTGGCCTTGGATCAGCATTTTCCGGTCCTTGGATGAGGTGATGATCTTCATAAGACTTGTTCCAATGGATGTTAACTACAACATATCCAAATTTGAGCTCCATTGGGCAAGTGTAGCCTATCCAACTGATCGGACAATTGATGCTGGCTCTGGATGTTTGTCTTGGCCAGTTTTCACCTCCACTTAGTGTGATTTTACTTCTACTTGTTACCATGCCATTTGGTAACAATAATTTACTTTAGTTAAGTGGAATTTTCTGAGAGTATATTTGTGAGGACAAAACTTCATCATGAGGAGAGAGGACAAGAAAACAAAGGCAAAAGTGTGCCATGATGAAAGGAGGAGAGAGAGGAGCATAGGGAGGAATCAATTGACTTTGGCAGATTGGAAGGGGCAGCAGCTAAGCAACGTATCATTCATTCAGTTTTTTATTCCAATTTGCAGAGACTTTCTGAAAAGCTTGGGGCTAGAGAGCTAGAGGAGGAAGACAAAGTCATCCAAGCAAGAAGTGGAAGAGATTTCCACCATTGAAGACCTTGAGCTTCCACATTCACAAAAGCTGTAACTTCTTTCTAGTTTTAATTTGAATTTGTGTTTGAAGTAAGTATGTGTAACTAAACTCCATAGCTAGGGCTTAGGTTGAAGCCCTAAACATGATTACCTTATTGTTTTGATGCTTGAGTGTATGAATTTCTGAATATTGTTGATGAATTCCAATTCACCAAATTAATCTATCCTTGATGTGTGTTTTTCCTTGGTTGGCCATCTTTGAAAGCATGCTTCTTGAGATTGTTGGGATTATGTGTATATTCATGTTTTCCTAAGCAATAGATGGATGGAGTAAGAACCATCCATGTGAATTGGTTTCTTGAATACCTAATGTAAACACCATGCTATTAGGATTCTTGTGATGTTCATATTCTCTTTGAACTTAATGGGTTTTCCTTGTAATTGAATCGAAGTACGAACCATACCTAGGTTCGGTTATGAGGAGGGCACAAGTATTGTAGCACGAACCATGCACTTTACGTATATTAGAGAGAATCAATGCATCTTGAGCCACGACCCATGGTCTTGATTGCGAACATCTTCATCAACACGTTTAGAGTTCATCACTTGAGTATTCATGACGTTGGTAGAATTGTTTAGGGTGGATTCCGAAACCCTAGTGTTTGTTACATTTTTATTTCACATTCTGATAATTCATCTCTGCCTTTCTCATTTAATTTCGAAGTCCATTTACATTCATGCACTAGAAATAGGTCACTTGAACCAAACCAAAACCCCCCCCCAATGTGTGTGTGAGTTGCGTGTTTGACACGTTTTGTGTCTTTGTCACTGTATTTTGTTTGTTTTCGTAATTGATTTGGACTTTTGGTCCACGTTGTGTTCTTGCATTTTCTGTGCTGAATCCAACCGTATAAATAACATGAATTTTGGATAAACGGTTGGAAAGTTATAGGTAAAAAACTGGACAGAGGTCGGAATTGAAAAAAACAGAATTTCGATTCTGTGCAAAAACGACCGGTCTCACAGCAAAAACGACCGGTCTCTTGTAACTAACGACCGGTCGTAATCCTATAACGACCGGTCGCTCTTCACAATTTTTTCAATTTTCGATTCTGGAAAAAAACGACCGGTCGTCACTGTTCACACGACCGGTCTCTAGTCAATGTTCACGACACTATTCACTGTTCATTTTCACTGTTCACATGTGATAAACAGGTGATAAAATGGTGATAGAAAATGCTGTTTGTGTTTTTCTTTAGTTTTCTTGTGTTGTTTCATTTCTTTTACACTTCTTTGCTCATTTTTAGTTTCCTTTTTGCATTTGTGCATTTGTGGTGTGTCAATTAAGTGTTATTTACATACTCATTTTAGAACTTATAGGAAACCGACAAGTTCTTCGTGGGATCGACCCCGTACTTACATAATCTATACTTCAATAGATTCGTGCACTTGCGGGTATTTTTAATTGGTTGTTTGCACATTAATTTGTGTCCTCTTAGGAATGCAACAATTTTTGGCGCCGTTGCCGGGGAACTGGCACGGTTGCTTATTTGTTTTGTTTGAGTATGTTTAGAGTACTTAATTTTTTTTTGTTTATTGATTGTTGTTTCATTTTATCTTGATTTGTTTTTGTTTCTTTTTCTTGCAGGAACACTCAGCTTATGTCCCTCTCAAATTTGGATATTTCATTAGATTGCACAATAGAAGATATCCAAGCTCAAGCTTTGAGAGAAAGGAACATCCGACTAGCTGTGTCTACTCCATTGCCTATTTCATTCTCACCGTTTTCATCATCACCAAGCTCACCAATAGTCGAGTCACCTCCATCTTCACCAATGGCAGCAGTAGCTGGAAATGCGGAACTTACTATGCAAGAATACTCTTCACCTCCAACAACTGGACAACCATCTTGCATAGTATATCCCGCAACAACTTTGGAGAACTTTGAGTTGAAACCGGGCATGATACACGTATTGCCTAAGTTCCTTGGAAATCCCGGAGAAAACCCCAATGCACATATCCTAGACTTTGAGGAAGTGTGTTCCACAATAAAGATCACAGGGATGAATAATGAAGAGATAAGATTGAGGCTTTTCTCATTTAGTTTGAAGGATACAGCAAAGGAATGGCTTCATTATCTACCTCCAAATTCCATCACAACGTGGACGGACCTTGCTACAAAGTTCTTGCAACATTTTTTCCCAGCACAAAGGACAAATGAACTCCGAAGTCAAATTACAGGAATTTTGCAAAGGCAGGGAGAAAGCTTCCAGGATTATTGGGACCGTTTCAAGAAACTTTTGATCACTTGTCCGCATCATAACGTACAACCTTGGCTCCTAATGGAACACTTCTATGAAGGACTTTTTGAAGCGGATCAAAATATTGTGAATGCAGCTGCAGGAGGAACTATAATGACCAAGACTCCAACACAAGTGCGAGCCATATTTGATCTTGTTGCTGCAAATGCTCGCCAATATAACTCAAGGCAAAAACCAGTCCGAAAAGGGGAATCCTATGATGTAAGTACCCTTTCTAGCATGGAAGCTCAGATAGCAAACCTAACCAACATGGTGAAGAAATTGGCACCGGGATCATCCAAGGTTTGTGCATTTTGCTCCACAATTGGTCATGACACTGAAGATTGCCCCTTGGCAATGGAGGAAGCAAATGCAGTGGGTTCATTTCAGAGAAATCAGTGGCCTAAGAATGATCCTTTCTCACAAACATACAATCCGGGGTGGAGAAATCATCCAAATTTCAGGTGGAGTGACAATTCGAAT